>CM031583.1:5366055-5479236 GCA_018467065.1 Ephestia elutella
GGGCGAGGAGTTCACAATCGGCTGCAAACTCTGCATCTGCCCTGACATAGGGCTGAAGGCTTACGCCACGTGCACACACATGCAATGTGAAGAAGAACATGCTCCAAATCTAACTGTAAGTGGCATTGTTTAATCGTCTTGTCCTTGCAAGATGCCGAGTTATAAACCAGGTGTGACTGTTTCGTCAATTTATACCCATTTCATGTGATTAAGGATATAAAATAAATTTTGTTAAATAGTCTTTGTCTATGTTTTATTCTATACCTTGACGTTCAAAGACTGAAGGAGAACCAGCGTAGAGACGAGAAAGACATACCTGGTTTATTGCAAGCTCTGTAGACCAAAAAAATAATTCACGTGACGCCCGGCAGATGTATAACATCTGAACATGGTACGACTGCGTCATGCGCGTTTCGTCACGGCATTCGAGTCGATTTACGCTGCGCCAATAGATGTTTTACATCAAAAAAATTCATTCATCAATGAAAGAAAGATTTTAAAGAAATCTTAGGATGTTTGTCAGTACAAACACAGTTTGTCTTACCTGTGTAAAACGTAGGATTTTAGAATAGTACTGTAGTATAATAAAGCTGAAAAGTTTCAATAGTTTGAACGTGCTGTTTTCTGAAACTATACAGAGTCTGATTTCAATTTTTTGTCTGTGGTAGATAACCACAGGTTATCAGGAACAGAAAGATTATCAGGAATCCCGGAATTCCCACGGAAGTGAAGCTAGTTGTTTGAATATTTAACAGTACACTCATTGTTTTTCTTTGCTACAGTCAACTCAAACCCGGAGTCTGAGACGGGACGACAATGAAGAAGAGAAGGGGCAATGCTTCGATATCCCTGTGGGTGTCGGTCACGATAAGTACTGGACATGTACTGCCGGCTCTATGTACATCATAAGGTACATTCTTTTGGTTTTTGTTTTACTGGTTCTACTTTCTTTTCGTATGAAGTCTTTTCTCTTCGCGTTTGTGTTATCGATCGCATAATTTGTTTTAACACTTGTTCTGGGCGTTCGATGCCATTCCAACGATTTTTAGTTTATTGTAGTTAGTTAGTTGTTCTGTCCGATTCCGCGTCGATAAGGCTGGTTTAACCCCTCAGTCCGGAAGTCGAAATGTAAACAAATGACGTCACCTACGTGCGAGTGCGAAAAAAATGGCGTCGTAATTACTGCAAATTACGCAATTTGCAAAAAATATAATTCCTTTGTAATCAGACCATATTTTATCATTCTGTAAATGACAATGTACTAATTGATTTATTTCCTATCTATCAGGCAATAAAATAAAGTAATAATTGAAAAAAAATTTTTTTCTACTAGTTCAAAATTTGCAAACACTAGATTACAAAAAATAAATGACCACTGCAGACCACTGAGTCAAAATCTCGGAATACTCAAATAAATTCCAAAGAACAAGGGTCTATGCTATTTCTTTGTTATTCAGCATGGTTATAGGGCTTGTAATGTAAACAATAAGCCCGGTTCCTATGTGTTCCTCCACCTTGAACGCCTAGACCTCATCATGGTTTAGGCACTTAAGTACATGCTTAAATAGCAAGTTGGTAACTTGTATCGGGAGCAAGGAGTTACGATCAATTGCCACAAATGGAAGATCTTCCCGCCAGGCTACGTATTATGCTCGAGCACAGATTTATATAATATGCTACTTAGTTAGTGGCCTGGAGAACCGCGGTTCCGACGATGTTATATCGGAGATTCCTTGTATCCAATCTTGCGAATATCAACTCAGCGTTTCAGTCGGTCATAGCGCCATCTGTGTTTAACATTAGGGACTATCTATTGGATGCCGTTGTTATTGTTGCGTGGTAGATGTCGCTACAAATTAAAGGTGTTTTCAGGTGCCAGGAGTGCATCTGCCCGATGTCTGGGGATCTGCTGTCGTTCTGCCGTCCAAGAGCTGAGTACTGCGAGCAGAATTTCCCTAATGTCAACTATGCACCGATACTGGGGAGAAGGGCAAACGGAGATGTTGAAGGTATGTATACAATTTATATGATTTTTCTAAAAATGTATAAAATTCATTACTACACAACTAAAGAGTGGTGTAGTAATGAAAACTTTCTACAGAAAACATATCTGCTTTTTACAACCTTTTCTTTAACTTGCAATAAATACGTAAGTTAGTAATTCCTTCCGATTTAAATTTTGGAACTGAATTTTGAACTAGTTAATATTAACCAATTGAGTTAAAATTTGTAATACCTCTTTAGTTCCGATGACAACGCGTTATTGCGAGTTATAAGCATAACACGGTGGTGCACCCAGGCTCAGGCAGGCAGAATCGGCTCCAAATTAACATTGAGACGGCTTTGGTCTTAGATTTTTAAAATACAGTTTTAGATTCCACCGGCCCAGAAATCCCAGACTTGGCTACCCCCGTGACCCACAACCACACAGCCCACAAGTGCTACAAGCCAGGCAAGATCATGGACGAATGCTTCATCTGCGAGTGTGACGACCAGGAGATGGCGGTCATAGAGGAACACTGCTTCAAGAGCAACGCGCCAAATTGCAGGGACGCACAGCCCGACTTCTTGAAGACAATCAATTGGAATAAAAAATAGTGGCTCATTTTCAGTTTTGTTTTTTTTCTTCACTATCTGGGGCCACGAGAGTCGTGATCCAAGGGACCTTCCTGGTATACGTATATTTATTTCTAAACTAAAAAAAAAGACTGTTTCATCTGCGAGTGTGACGACCAGGAGATGGTGGTTATAGAGGAACACTGCTTTAAGAGCAACGCGCCAGTTACAGGGACGCACAGCCCGACTTCTTGAAGACAATCAATTAGAATAAAAATTAGTGGCTCATTTTCAGTTTTGTTTTATTTCTTCGCTATATTGGGGTCAAGGTGACAGGGATCATGGCGCCAGGACGTTCCTGGTTTAAGTATCTATATAGACTACTATATAGGTACTTAAACCACTATTTTCTATTCAAATATAAGCCCGAAGTTATTTTGAGTATTGACCATGCACTCGCCCATGTGACCACCCTACCCATGACGCGAAGGCTGGATCCGCCCTTGTTTGGGGCTCTGCTCCCGTAGAATATACGTCAGTCACAGTCCAAGATAGAAGATAAACATTTTGATGGACATCCATATAAGGCCAAGGGATGATGCTCTACTCTACGTATTTAGTATGTAAAGTCCAAAATGTTCTTCTTTTACTACATATATTGTAAAAAATAGGCTAGTCTCCCTTTATGTAAGAAGTAGTTTCATATAACCATAGATTATTATATTATAATACTATCCTAATATAATTAAAGATTATACAAATACTAGGTATACCTAACTAAAGTATGCCGCTTTATCTACTGCTGGTGAGCGCTACGTGAAGCGGTATGCACTTTCACCTCGACAAAAAAGGGTAATAATAAGGATACCTAAGTTAAAGATACCTAAGTTATATGACAAAGAAAGAAGTTACCTAAGTTAAAAATACCTAAGTTATATGACAACAATTATTTTTTTACGTGTCAAAGCGGATCATTATCTTGTTGGGGACAGCGGGACAGATTACAGAAAGTGGGAGGTAGGTACCCAAGTTTGACGTATTATTATATAATAAGTTAGCATACCAACGTTGATTAGAAAAAATAATTACCCAATTAGTATTTAATAGCAAGATAAGAACTAATTACAATAAAATTGACTGATTACCTGGAATTATTACCAAGAATTCGACTTTCATTTGCGGAAAATTTGCAAACATGAATTTGAAATTAGTTTTTCTAATAAATTTTAGTATATTTACATATGTGGCCTGTCAAAAGTATATCGGTAAGAGGTGTTTTAAAAACATATCAACATTTCTACCAGCATTCTATGAAAACTTAAGTACTTACTTACATCCTAATTAATTTAATGACAGATATTTCAATTGTGTATTGCGTATATACCTACGACAACTTGTATTTTAATGTGCGACATGGGGAAGCATTCTCACATAAACAGTTTTCTTGTTATTCCGAGATTGGTGCGTGAAAATAATAAAAATCACTCACTCACCAATAGTATGGTATGGTGAGTCACCATACTTACGAAATTACAGAATTACAGAATACTTACAGAATTGAGATGTCTGTAATTAAGTTTATTAGGATGTAAGTAAGTACTTAAATTAATGAATAATTTATTTAAAGATTTTAGTGATTCATATCGTCAATTCAGAAATCAGACCTTCCCAGTAACTTTTTCCCCTCAAATTTAATATTATTTTTCTCAAAGCTATAAATTACTAGAATTTCGTAACGTTTAACAATTGATTTGGCATTAAACGACCAATTAATATAATATGATATACTTAAGTACAATTTAATAAGCTGTTTAATTTACAGAATACCCTCACTACCCGTGCATCGTCGGTAAAGTAGTCGAGAACGACTGCAACTACTGTGTATGTAACAACAAGTACGTGTACGAGTGTTACGACAAACGCGACTGCCATGGTACGTATTAGGCACCAAACACACGGGCAGCATTTTGCTGTCGACCACGACAGCAAAATGCTACTTCAATTTCAACTGCTTCAAGTTGAAGCTGCCGCGGTTAGTCGACTGCTGCAGTTTGCTGCGTCGACAGCATGCAGTTTGCTGCGTCGGCAGCATGCAGTTGGATGGTCGACAGCAAAATGCTGCTCGTGTGTTTGGTACCTTTGAATATTATTACACGACTTACCTTTTGAGGTAAGGAGTTTTGAGGTTGTGAGGTGAGGAGTGTTATGTTTTCAGGGTTCATGTATCCATGTTTGTGTGTATGTAAGTTTCTATATTCCACCAATAAATCCTGAACGGCTTAACGATTTTGAAGTGAGAGGAATTTTTAAATTCCTTGCATTCCTCCGAGTGACATAGGCTATGTGAGTTGTCAGAATAATTAGTTAGTAATTAATTTTATAATCTGTGATATTACTCCATTTGTGTTCCTACCTACTTTTATCAAAGAACATATACTATAATATTAGTATTAATACAATGAAACTAAAATTAACTAAAATAAAAATAAATAAATGAGATGTCGTATAGTCCCGACAAGATGATGTCTTACAGTAAGGTGCCCAGAAGGCTAGCAGCATTGCCAAGTTGAAAAGCTGGGAACTAACTACCATACATGGGATCACCTATGAGCCAGTTAGTTCCCAGCCCTCTGGTCACAGGATACCTGGATCAGCCTTTTAGAAATAATTAGTTTTATTAACATTCCTATATTTACTGCTCCTTTTGAATATAATCATTTCATATTCATTAACATAATTAATATTAGTTTCAGAGCAAACGGCAATAAACCAAGAAGAACAGCAATGCCAACGTCGAGTGGTATACGTACGAGAGAACGTCGTGTGCATTTGCAACAAACACGGCAGGTGGCCTCATGCGAAGTGCGTCAAAGCCTTCCAATCCTTGATAAATAAAAATACTTCAGTTCTAAAACGATGCGAACCTAATTCTTACGTAAAGGTTGACTGCAACATGTGCCGCTGCAATTCCAACGGCGAAGTAGACAAAGAGTATTGCACCAAAAACAACTGCACAGAAATATATGTAAAGAACTCAAGAAAAGCACTTCCCTTGCCGACATCCGTTCACGGCCATTGTGAACCCAAAAATTGGTACTCTCTAGCCCCCTGCCAATTCTGCTTTTGCATAAACACAAACAAATTAGTATGCAACACAGCAGACTTTTACGTCAACAAACTGCAACTTGGAAAATATAATTTAAATGTTTGCGGGAAAGACTATATCAAAGAAGCCATTGAACTTATCCCAGCAGACTCAGAAGACAATAGTCTGCGGGTTAACGACATTCAAGAAACTACCACTACACATCCAACATCAGTAATTCGAATGACTTCTAAAGCTACAACTAAAAGTAATGGCGTCAATAACCTACCTATGGTTGTTCGAGAAGTAATAACTCATAAGAAAGTAAATGATCAGGAAGGCTCAACGGATTATTCTGACGAGGATGAAAAACCAGAAGCGTCTAAGACAAACCTTGCTATATCCGACGACAAAGCTGATAACGATCTTGTTCGTGAAGATAATGCGTTGATTCCCGAAAACAAAAATATTGATTATGAAGAAGAGGAATTAGAAGATGATACGCGATCTAAATATACGAATAAAAAATCTAGTAATGGAAACCCTGCTGCTATAAATGTTGATCAAATTATAATAAATGTTGATAAAACTGTCAATAAAACGTCCCATTCAAAACCTTCGGGAGTAAGGAATGCTAAGGATAATTATGTGTTGGATGTTTTTGTGCCAAACGTGTTGGAATCGCTTTTTAATATGCAAATGAGGAAATCTATGGTGAAAGTGGACGCAAACAGTAACTGCTTTCCTGGCACCAAGGAAACCGTAGGCTGCAACACTTGTTTCTGCCTGAATAATGGCAAAAGAGTTTGTACCGACAAAGTTTGTCAATAAAGGGATTTGATTTTGAATTTCTTTATTTGTTTTGCTGGTGTACCCTTTAGGGTTCCAAAGTAAACAAAGAACCCTTATGGTTTCGTATTGTCTGTCCGTCGTTATTGGTTGAAAGGTCTTTTACTAATTTCACTGAAATGTAGGCTTTACACGTTAACGAGTAATACGACGATAAACTTACAAAATCGATTTAAGTATGAAAAATATTTTGTAGGAACAATTTTTCAAGAAGATATTTTTGAAGGTTCCAATATCGTATCGATTCGGGAACTTGCCGCAGGAAATCGATTCCGCAGTAGGGTCGTACGTGGCAGGAAGTTTCTTTTAAAATGTACGGTGGTTGTGTGGTATGCAATCCAGGTGGTATGCAACCTACACAAAATTCTTTTAAACCATAAAATATCTGTTAACTAACATGTAGGTAGGTACTGTAACGTGTATTAAATAATAAACACTTTATGTGTTTATTTTATAACTTCGTACAGCAAACACGTTATTTAGAAGGATACTTTTATCATCCCTTGAATATCAGTTCTCGACTGTTCTTCTGACAAATTTCCTAATCTTTCTTTATTATTTAATCCAATCTAAGGAAATTGGATAGCCCATGTTACAGTACCTACCTACTTCAATGCTTTTTCTAGTTTTGAATATAATGGGGTCAAATTATTGAGTTTGTATTCGTGTGTCTGTTTGTCAGTGTCACCTAGTGCTAAATCTCATTGACCATACGTTTACTGGTTGAATTGTTTTTCACTTTTTTGATACCAGTGTGACATAAAAGAATAGAACATAAATGGGGGCGCTGTTTTCACTTAGCTAGTAACACTGGGTTTAACCAATTTAACAGATCGTGCATAGATTTTTAACCAATGACGATCATTCGATCTGGTATTGCAATGATAGAAAAATTTAGTTCCTCCTAAATTCGTTTCCTACTCTTTTGTTTCGTTTCCTACTTTTTCTGCTTTGTAAGTCGGACGTAAATTCAAGTCATTTAAATAAAATCAAAAAGAAGACGCTGACTGACTGCGCAGAGCCAAAACCACTGAACGAAGAAACTTGAAATTTTGCAAACATGGGCACTGACTGAGAGATATTTCGAAATTCCAACCGGAATGAAATTGATGAAAATGAAAATCAGCCAGACAAAGCAGATGGAAAATTTTTTAATAACAAAAAAGAAAGCAAACAATGATGAACATAAAAATAATTCTATTAATTAATTAATTGATTATTTAAATGAAATTTGACATTTCATATAAATAATCAATGATTATTCGTCCACATACACAGTCATTTAATTGTAAGACATATTTTGTAAATTAACGTCTTTGGAATAAATGCAGCAGTGGACTTTGTTGCGCCGCCTCTTTTCCACTTGCGGTTTGGAGGCGGTGGTAACCTTAGCTTTAAGTAATTTTATGACGTCAACTAACTAAAAAACAAAAATTTGACGAATAAGTGCTATTTTTAAGCCTATATAAATAAAAACAATTGACTTTGACTTTGAATAAAAATATATTGTGTGAAATTTATACATTGCTCATATCAATATTCAATTAATTTTTGTGGCCTTAGGTTATACAATAACAGAATTAGGCATTTGGATTTTTATTGATATTAAGAAGTTAAAACATGATTGCCGGATGGTTGTTTTTGATTAGTCAGTTTGTTTATGCCACGTGCTTATTGCACGAAAAACGTAAGTAGAATGTTATAATTTATTTATTTATTACTAGCTCTTGCAAAAAGAGCTGGCATTCTCAGAGCTTGATTCACACTCTTGTATGTTTTCATAGAAACTTTGACCCCCATTTCAGCCCCATGGGGTTGATTTTTGAAAAAAAGTACTTAGCTTATCTTTAACTCCGGATCTTCAACTATATCCATACCAAACATTAAAATCTATCCAGCGGTTTAGCTATGAAAACGTCAGACAGACAGACTTTCGCATTTATAATATAAGTATGGAAGGATATATACCTACCCAATCTTAAAGCATAATCGTTGCAAATTTGCTACTCCACATCCACGCAAAGTTGGTATGTACTAGTCAGGTCTAGACTCATAAATGACTTTAGCGGGACTTAGCACGAACTTTAGTTCTAACTGTTTAATACTCATAAACTCTTGAAACATTACAGTCCACTTTTTTGCAGTCGTGGTCGTGTGTATGATAATATCCTTTGCATAACGCATCAATATTCTGACGCACGAAATGCAGACAGAATTTTTTTAGAAAACGAAAGATGATCATAATCATAATCATAATCATTTATTGCTTCCTTAATGTAACAATGATGTTTCAACTTGCAGATTAATTTTAACAACTCTCTCGCTATAATGACCGAAATATTAATAAAAAAACTTTAATAAAGTTTTAAGATTGCGTCTACATTCTTTTTGTCATTCTACATCATCCGATTGCTAGGCAAATATTGTTAACTGATATTTCTTGATTTTCAAATTGCAGCGGTGACGCTAGTAGAATGGCAGGACATGTGCAAGCCGGGCACCATGGCGCTCAACGACTGCAACTGGTGCAAGTGCAACAACAAATTCAAGTACAACTGCCGAGCCAGAGACTGCACCGAAGTCGACCCCTTCGGACACTTCAATGGTCATTTTAACTATTTTATAAGCTTTTTTTTAACCTTCCGTGCTGGACTGGGAGCAAAAAAAAAACATTGAATGTGCCAGCTGCTTCTATTCCCGCGCAGATTGTGAAAGTCAATCGAGGGAAAGGGCTTTAAACCGGGGATTCCTCCACTTATAGTCACTATATCTGTATCTCCATTCCATCAGAAAGCCCACTATTCACTATCTCCATTCCATCAGAAAGTCCACTATATTATTGTCTTCAGCTGAAGATTAGATTATTATCAGGAGTCGTGAGATTCGAAGGCCACGCTTAGCTAAGCGTGGCCTTCGAATCTCACGACTCCTGATTCTGACTACCCCGTAATGGATAAAGACGTGATTCAATGTATGTATGTTTTCTTTTATAGAATAGTAGGCAAACGAGCATGCGGGTTGGCTGATGGTAGGCAATCAGTGATTGCCAATCACCCACCGCAGTCCATAGACGTCAATGACCCTAAAAAGTCACTGATGCGTTGCCGACTTTTTGAGAAAACGATAGGCTCTTTTCTTTTTTTGTTTTTTTTTTTGTTAACTTATGACTTGGTGGTCGTGCAAGCTAAATTAGAACTTCCGCTTGTCCTACAGTTGTAAGATAATATATGCTGATGTTGCAATGACAACGAAATACTTATAAACGAATAATTTATGACCGAGGTGCACCCCAGAATCTGTTTCCGAATTCGAATTCCAATGAGGGTACTCCCCAACCGTTAACATGAAATTTTTGTCACGCAATCAATGTAAAAGGTCTCGCTGGTGACAGTAAAATCAAACTTGCACCAAAACATCATCTTTACGCTGTGAGAGAGAGAGAACTTATTTTTTATTTATTTTTTAGAATTAATATTCTTTATTGTCCTTATTCTAGTTTTCTGAGATCACAATTGAATGTTATTTTAGTCCGTTTTCTAGATGTGAGGACCTGTAAATGACTATATGTTTTTTAAGCTGTTATCTATAGAATCTATAAGAAAGTTGTTGGTCTTCCATGTAAATAAAAAATAAAATAATAAAATAAAACCATATTTTTGTTAAAAATCTTAGGTATTATACTTACAAGCTTACTTTGGTGGATCAAATCTTGCAAGCTAAATTAGATCTACTTCCGCATTTTTCAGATGCTATTGCTCAAATCAATGTGGGAATGGAAGGAAGAGGCACATGGCGATCCACCAAGACTGCATGCGAGCCCGGAGTGGTGTACCGAAGGTCCGATCTTCTCTGCGTTTGCAGCGAAGACGGGACCTGGCCCAACCCCGTCTGCAGAGACCAATTCAGGGTCCTCCACTCGGTGGAGGAAACAGATTACAAGGAACCGAACCAACAGCAATGCGGTCCCACCAAACTTTACCTTCTAGGCTGCAACGTCTGCTACTGCCCCGCAGCAGGAAAAATTGACCCCACAATGTGCACTAAGAAGACCTGCACTGGAGAAGATGATATTTTAGCTATAAAAGAACACGACGATGTCGAAGACAATGACGAGGATGTATCTATTTACGCGACCTGCACAACAGACAAGAAATACAAAATTGGTTGCAAAACTTGTCTATGCTTGAAAAACAATAGACTACTCTGCGACAACTGCACTGAATCAACACAATCTAAACACACATCGTCGCAGTGTGGCAACGTGGAACCAGGAGAGATTTATAGTGCAGACTGTAATCTTTGCGTCTGTGATACTAATGGTTACTCTTACTGCACTACAAAGAAATGTCTTCCATCGAGACGATTATTCTCTAGAGATCCATATTATGGGCAACGTAATCTTGATGAATTACTAGAAAACACCGTTAATACTACGCAAAACTGTGAACCAGGGGTGGTGGAAGATAATCGGTGCACGCGCTGTGAATGTTATGTAAAGAATGACGGAAAGAATACCTACGCATGTGAATACAAAGTTCCTAGATGTGATTGGACTACGGTGGGTGTATACGACACTGGGATTCCGCTACGATCTGGATCAAAGCCAACCATTGCAGAAAGCTTAATAAGGATGCGTTCAGATTGCGTAGTGAATACCGCATACGAACACAACTGTTACGTGTGCCGTTGTTTCCTCAATGAAAAAGGAGTGAAGAATGAGATTTGCGAGTCGAATCCTTTATGTGAAAAGGCTGTGGTGAGAGATTTGAATGATATGCATGGGTACTGTGAGCCTTTGCACGTTTATAAGAAGGATTGTAACATTTGTAGATGCTTGAGTGATGGGAAGACAGTGCGGTGTACGTCGAACGTTTGTGAGGGGGGTCAGCCAGCGGGAGAAGATGAGCCAATAACGATAGACGTGGTGCCGGTGACCCAGGTGGGTGACCCCTGCCCGGTCGGCAGCTCCTACAAGATTGACTGTAACGTCTGTTTCTGCCTTAACAACGGGAACGCAATTTGTACCACGATCGATTGTAATAAAATGAGAAGTAATTAGAAATAAATGTAAAAATATATATGACTTATGACGTACTATTTATGAAAAAACCATCAGGCTTAAAAGGGCAGTAGAAGTAATGAAAACACATTAAACAATTTATATTTTATTGATAAATCTATAAATGTACACGTCTTTTAAAATACTTAAAAGCAAAATTGATTCGACACTTCCACATAGAGTAAGTACTTACAATAAAATTGGCAACAAAAAATTAGGCATTATTGCTTTGCTACTTCGCAGATAACTATTAAAAGACTGTTGTTTTGTCTATGTTTATCACCATTGCGCGGTAAAATTATAATCCGTAGGAAAAGTATGTTATATTACATCCATAAATACTAACATGTGGCATCGGCGCATGGTACTGCACATAAAATGGTTCGCTGTTTGTAAAAGAACGTAGGTTCATTGGATTATAATGTGCGCTAATCACAATATAAAAAATAATGGTAAAGTCTATATAAAAATAAATAAAACATAATGTATTAAATTATTTGAGTTGACTTTGTGCGATTATAAAATTATAAAGCTAAAAATTCATTCGGTGTTTCGTAAAGTAACCAAGTTAACTTTCAAAATTAGCACCATTGAATTGATCTATTTAAGTTAAGTTCTAGAGAAGTCAGACAGTCAGATAACTTTTACCTGTAGGTTAGTGCTGTGTCCTCTTATTGGCAAATTTTTGAGTAAAAAAATTGCTTTTCTGAAACTTAAAAATTTGCCTTAATGACATACTGATGTTCAAAACCATACAGAATCTAGAACTCTGACAGCAGCAATTGTATCAAACGAAATGCATTGTACAAAATGTTTGCTACCTAATTTCACATTTACTACTTATCATAATAAGTTTTTATCTTTAATTATCGTTTGTATAGATCTTGTCTCACTTTGACTTCGCAACAGCTATTGATCATAGCCGAGTTTCTATTAGCTTTATTTAGACATTAGATCATAATTATAAGGTCAATCTAGCTGGACCGAATTTGATAGTGTTAGAAACTTCAGAGTGGCCAAGACCTGGCACCCGAGTCATTTATTCTACTAGACAGCCAAGTAAGTATAAGACAAAATTTGCGCAAGGTTAACAAAAATCTAGAAGTAGTATACGAACCGTAAGACAGTAAATGGTTACCGTATACTTACACTAGTAACAATGAGATACCTATTACATATAAATTAGAAAGGGAAGGACACGAGAATAACTATGAATAGGAAAGAGAGGAAAGAGAGGAAAGAGATTAAGTTACCAGAACTAAACACTCTCTTAAAGAAATAACAATAGATTCTATTCCTTCATGTAGCTTTAATATTAGTGCCACAAGCTTGGGCACAATCCGAACAATTGACTACAGTTAATTAGGGACCAAAAGAAGGTACCTAGCTGTACTAAGAATATAGTTAAGTAGGTATTAAGTTAAAGGTATAAATAAGCTAGTGATAGATAAGGCTGAAGATCTAACAACGTTTATATTAACAGCTTACAATATAATAGAGATTAGAGCTCTCATAGACGAACGAGACAATGTGTCGGTAACTTGACGTGAAGTTGAAACAATATAAAAATAATAAGTAAGGAATATTCAAAGGAAACAAATTACTTCTGAAAACATTTTTCTTGGAGTTCGAAGTTTGATACTGAACTTAATATAAAAGATTAATACTACTAATAGCTGACGATCAAAACATGTTCCGTTCGCCTGAGGGCACTTTGAATTGTTGAATTATCTATCTATTAAGCTAGCACATAAGTAATTTGAGACATAACTATTAGCAGATTAATTAATTTATCAACAGTCCTGCCAATAGCTTCTAAAACTATTCAATGAAGAACTAGATATCTGGTTCCGCGATTCGGTAATTCCAGCACCTTGTTTCTAAAATGATTGATTTCAAGAAAAGTCAAGATAATTATATGGTGGGTAGGACAAGGTTCTTTAAGAGTAGGTATCAAAGACAGTTACTCTTTTAGAACTTAATTTAGACCCTGTTTCACCGGTTACTTTCTTACATGTAATAAAATTATAATTTCGTCATCAACATCTCGGCCACTAGGAGTCTCATAATTCATTGTTGGATAAAGTAAGACAGACTTATTTTCAATTATTTTCTAGAAGATTATAACTAGAAAATGGTCTTTTTTATCAAGTGTGTTATTACTAACACTGGTGTCAGATTTTATTGACGGCATCTGATATGACTTTTACGACTACGGCCGTCTAGTGGCAGAGGCCGTATACACACTAGTAAACGTAACAGTCAGCCAATCTACGGGTTTTCTCACGATGTTTTCAGTCACTTGAAGCGTAACCGTCGAGAAAAATGGTGATTCACCGGAAGCAGGTGGAGACCGTTGAGAAAATGGTGAAACAGGCCGTTAAAATATTCAGAAGGACTTACTTAAATCCAATTTCATTGAACAGTCTTAGCAGCTAAAAGGCAACCGTCTTAAAAGTACCAGGGCGCGATGAATTAGGAGAAGGTGTCGTTGACCTGCCGGCAGCAGCGGATGAAGGTGGCGCGGCGCGGCAGCTCGCGCAGGTGCGCTGCGCCTACGTACGTACACGCAGAGCGCAGCCCTCCTAGTACGTCCTTCACTGTGACTCCTACGTCCCCTCGGTATTCTACTTCTACGGTCTTACCTGGAAAGAAGTGATACGTTCCACTTAGACGTTAGGCGACCAAGACTGTTTCATGAGTTTCTTTTGGCATTTCTTCTCAGCAGTAGTGGTCGTTCCGAAATGCTAGTAGTTTGTAGCTTTGAGACATAATATATTATGATAAATAATTAGTTTTTGACGTGAAAAAGGCCAAGTTTCAATAAAAAAAATTGACTTTGACTTAATAGTTTCGCATTTAAGATGGGCAAGTCAGAGTTAAAGGATAAAGACGTGATTCTGTATCTGTATGACATAGTTACCAAATTGTAGTGAATACTGGGAAATCGAAGACGTTTACCAAATTTTGACGAAGTTTGTCCGTATCGAATAAGAGAGACGAGAGAGAGTGTTGTGTGGAGTGAGAGGAGAGAGAGTGTTAAACCTAATAAATATAGGAATGTTCAACAGCATTCTTGCCTTTCCTTTATCAGATGTCGCAAAGAGGATGTTATTGTATCTTAATTATGATGATGACTTGTCAAAACCCTCATTAAAAAAAAGATGATTAAGTATATTTTAAAAGGCAAAAAACGTCGTTCTTTTCATGCGTCTAAAGATTATACGAACTCATGCTTCGGTGCACCTCAGGGTTCTGTATTATGTCCTGTACAATTAATTAGGTACTTCGTCCATTCGCAAAAGTGGTTGTGTTGTATTTTTTGTATTTATTTATTTTCACAAAAAAAACAAAACATTTTACATATTTTAAATTTTAAACTGTTAATACAGTTTAACGGTAAATTGATAGATAGATAGATAAGATAGATAGATAATACGTTTATTTGTATCAGCTGAGACACATAACATAACAAACATAACATGAATTAAATGCAAAAAGTTCCTAAATATAGTAAAAAAAAACAATTTGACGTTACTATGTGCCGCAGTGATACAAATTGGCAATAACTCAGTGGTTGAATTGCTCCTACAGGAGCAAACACTGATTTTCAGTCATCACCATTAAAGGGACACGTTAAACTGCCACCAGGCGAACGTCTAAAGAATAATAATAATATGTCTGGTGCGTACTACCGTAAATTACAGCTGTTACTGGTGTACTAGAAAAGATTTAAAAATTAAATGGAATGGTAAGAAATACCTAAATAAAATAAAATAAAATGCCCCGAGTCTGTAGGTTTCCTGCCATCTAACCGACCAAACGCTGCTTTTCCAACAAAATTGCTTTAAAATGTTTTTTGAAAGTAGACCTCACAGTAAGTGACCTTATTGGCGGTGGTATATTATTCCAGCATTTGGTCGCCTGGTAGCGGAAACTGCCAGTAAACGCTACAGTTTTGTGCCTATACAATCACCAATGGAGGTCTCGAACTCCGAGGAACCCCCCGGTGATCAAGGAATTTGAGCTTGCCTCTCAGGTAATACGGATTTTTAAAATTTATGACATCGAACAAAAGAGTTGCCAAGTGGTACTGCCTGCGAGATTCCATATTGAGCATTGATGCTTTATTTATGAATGGTGAAATATGTGTACGTGGGGGAATATTAAAACAAAAACGAGTGCATGCGTTTTGGACCCGTTGAATAAGACGACGCGTTCTATACAACAAGCGTGGACCGAACACAATATCTGCATAATTTAGCTTTGAGAGAACTAGTGACTCACATAGGGTAATCCGCGCCTTCTCATTGATGTACTTTCTTATCTTATACTAGCTGTCGCCCGCGGCTTCGCCCGCGTGAGTTTCGCTTAGATGAAAAATCTCTCTTGGAGCTTTTCATCAGATGTTCCAGATCTTTAATTTTTATACGTCAGCAGAAAATGCTCATCAGGTTGAACGATTTTTGCTAAGGCGCCATTTCCATATATGTTATAGTGTAGCTGGTCTCTTGGAGCTTTTCATCAGATGTTCCAGATCTTCAATTTTTATACGTCGGCAGAAAATGCTCATCAGGTTGAACGATTTTTGTTAAGGCACCATTTCCATATTACTTATAGTTTAGCTGTTCCGTTATGGTTCTTCATCAGTTTTCAAAATGAATTATAGCCTATATGTTGCCCAGGCTTAAAAGCTATACAACAAAAAAGTTTCATTCAAATCCGTCCAGTAGTTTTTGCGTGAAACGCGTACATACATACAGACAGACAGACAGACAGACAGACAAGAAATTCCAAAAAATTTTTTTTGCTTTCTATTGTTCTTTTTAGGTCTCCCTCTATCCATTTTAGTCAAAAATATTAAATGTACAGACAAAATATTTTTACTGTTTTATTATATGTATAGATAAGATTTTCAATCGATAAAAACAGTTCCTCACCAGATCCTTGACATGTTTTTCAAAACGCAGCTCGCTATCGAACGTCACGCCAAGATTCTTTGCCTCATTCACGTGGTCAATACCCGTTCCCTTTATTTCTATTTGTATATTATTTTCTAATATAGATTTAATTTTTTGCCTTGTACCCAGTACCATAAACTTCGACTTTAGGGGATTCAGAACCAGAGCATTATTGTCAAACCAAGTGGCAATACTATTTAGATCTTCATTTAATTTCTGCACTGATTCAGTTACGTTAGTTGGATCGCAGGGTATGTACAACTGTACATCATCTGCATAGCAGTGATAATTACAGTGCTTTATCACGCCAGGGAGGTCTGCAGTGTAAATAATAAAGAGGAGTGGTCCCAATATTGAGCCCTGCGGTAACTGGTTTTGGAGCTGATAACACAGTGGATCCATCAGCCTTCAAAAGCATTAAGCTAAAACAGACTGCGACCGATTTTCCAAATAACTATTAAACCACTGTATAGCATTACAGTCAAATTCGTAATATGAAAGTTTGGAAAGAAGTAAGGGAATATTCAGACTGTCGAATGCTCTTGTGTAGTCCAATAGGGTTAGGATAGTTCCCTTGCCAGTGTCCTGATTTACAAGAATATTATCCGTGACATCGAGCAAGGCGGTAACAGTTCCACGACCTTTACGAAAACCGGATTGTAAGGACGGTAATATATTATTTGCCTCAATGTACTTCAAGACTTGGCTGTGCACAGCTTTTTCCAATATTTTCATCAAGAAAGGGAGTATACTGATTGGTCTAAGATCTTTGAGGTCAGTAGGTTGACCAGTTTTAGGGATAGGTGTGACCAATGCCTGTTTCCATGTTTCCGGGACTATACCAGTAACAATAGAAGTATTAATAATATGTGTGATAATACCCAGGGTTTGTGGCAAAGTGAGTAATACCATATCACGGCTTATGTCGTCACAACCGCACGCGTTTGACTTCACAGATAGGATATAACTAGCCACATCACTCTCGCTCACGGGCTCCAAACTAAAAGAAGAAGGCGAGTGCCTGTGATGCTCAAAATAAGACAGTTGTGAAAGTGGAACCATTTTAGGACCCGGTACATCAAGAAAGTGGTCATTAATCACATCAGGATCATTAAAATGATCTGGCAGAGCCTCGCCTTTACCGGGATTCATCAATATTTTTTCCTTGACGTTTTTCCAAAATACTTTGCTGTTATGCACGTTAGAGTTTACGATATGGTTGTAGTAAGCGCGTTTTTCGTTATTAATACTCGTGATTACTAGATTTTTTAAGTCTTTATAATATTTTTTACTTACTTCTGATTTACATCTGATTTAGATTCACGATAATTGCGATTTTAATATTCGCTAGTGATTTTTTCGAATAGTCAGTAAGTTTGGAACTAATGTGACTCTTCGTTGTTTTCTGTTGCTCGTCAGTCAACACATAACTACATCAATCAATACTGATTATATAAATTCGTCTTGTGAAAAATAATCATTAATTCATTTCTTACCTTCAGAAGACCGATACTCAGCAACGCCACCGGAATGCTTCAACATAGCAGTTGACGAGGACATTCCGTAGAACAGCTTGACTTTCCTGCCGTCTTCCTTGGCAACAACCTCCCCCCCGCACTGGTCGTGCCCCGCGAACATGCCGCCCGCCATCACGAAGTCGGCGCCCGCGCCGAACGCCTTGGCCACGTCGCCCGGGCACGTGCAGCCGCCGTCCTGGGGTCAATTGATGATGTGATGATGCACTAGTCAATTACTAGTCAATTACTATCAATTTCGGGTTAAAAAGTACCATATTTGCTTTGAATATCTATATCTGTGTTTGAATATTTTGCGCTATTCCCGATATTTTTCTATACGTGTTCCAATTTTCATCGAAACCCGTCCAGTTGATTTTGTGTGATTGAGTTACAAACATCCTCACAAATACACATCTAAACTTTGGCATTTAATATTAGTAGGGTTTCAAACTGTCCTTAGATTCAGGTAGAAATTTACGCGCGTTCTGAAGGCGCGATGACCTATGATTAATCTATGTCTTCTTCCCTAAAGAATGATTAATTTAACAGCAGGTTTACTAGCAGTACCCCTGGGCTCCACACTCGTGGGTCCGATGGACACAAACACAGAGACGCGGACACAATGCATCCAGAACTTCAGATATTTGATCTGTGAAACAAATATTTTCCTAAAAATTATGTTGATGATGTAATAGTAAGATGAGGGCTCATGAAGGTATCTTGGAACAATTATTAATTATAATTGAGGCTTAGCTTCCAATACTTACAGAAATAATGTGGCCTTTTAGTCCGTGAGCCGCGTCTGCGCACTCTATGACGGCTGAGAGTTGGGGATAGCCCACCCCGGTCTTGATTCGGGTCGTGCAGACTGACCCTGGACCAATTCCTACCTGTGGACGATAGGAGATGTTATTATCACGCCTTATCTTTAAAATAAGTAGTCTACGCAAAACGCGACGCAAATGGTGACACCAGCAAATGCAGTAATCAAACCCCTTGTTGCCGTGACAATTTGTTATGCTTTAAAAAACTTTTCAAGGTTAATGGCAGAATACTCTTCACGCTAGTGGCGTATAACATTGGGTCAAAAGAAATACATACAAAGAATTACAAATTCGCTACACATGAAAACCACACAAACAAATCTAAATAACAACAATATCAACATCGCCCTATTGGAGAAGAAGATAAATCAATAGAAACCAACTTCTACAAATATTCTTTTAATCAATATGATCATAAAATGTGATAAAATAGAATTAATTTTATCACATTTTATCTACATACAATGCATAGATACCTTAATTATATCAGCACCAGATAGAATTAGTTCTTCTACCATTTCTCCGGTAACGACATTTCCAGCCTGAAAATAGAAACAAAAATATTTTATGAGACCTGTAAAACATTTTATTGAAAAATGTAAAAGAACTCAAATGATTAGTTAAGAAATTCAAAGGGAAAAAAAACTTCAACTTCGCTATGTTTGAAGTTCTATACTACAATACCCCATTTGTTAATATCTTCAGATGCTGGGATAGTGGTGGCCACGTCCAAGCAGACAAACTTCAGGTCGGTGAGAGTTAGACAACATCTCATACTCACAATAATGGTGTGCTTCGGGAACCCAGCCCGCACTCGCCTGACGTACTCCACGAAATGCTGCGAGTAGCCATTAGCGACGTCCAAGCAGACGAACTTCAGGTCTGTGATTGTGTTTAGTATTTCTGTCAGACGCTCGAAGTCTGCCTCGGCTGTGCCTGAGCTGGCAGCTGGAAGGTACAAAGGAGGGGTATTGTAAATTAACATTAAGGTTGTTCGAATAAAACTACGACCAGATTCCAGACTTCCTTAAAAAGGGAGATCTTAGGAGCACTCATAACCGGAGAGCATGTATGAAGAGAGTTATGAGAGATCTGTAAAGAACTAAAGATGTAGCAATTGGAAATCGCTAATCTCTCTACCCCCACAGGATAAAGGCGTGATAATATGTATGTATGAAAATATTGTGTATCAGTGTGATGCCCTCTTGAATTTCCATCTGGTGAGACCCGTTTGTGGGAAGCCGGTGGAAAGTGCACATTGATTTTACTGCCGGTAGGGTCTATTTTGAGTTTGCGTGGCGTATTCCTACGAGGAAATAATATCCGGTACTTCCATTCCATGAGACAAATACGTATCCTAAATACATAGTTTGGCAGCGGTCGATGTCAACGAATTTAGGGTTTACCATCGAAGAAATCAACTATTCTGTTCTATTCTTGTTTATTTTTCCATTAGGTACAAAAAACAATCTCAACGAAAACCTAGGTAAATCTTTCCGCAGTTAACAGGATTTAAAGTTTAGGAGCATATGCATTACCTATACAATATAATTAATTTGTTCTCGCAGTTAGGAAATCGATATCACGAAACATTTTGCCAAAGCCGAGAGCGCAGCTAGTGAGTAACATAAAATAATAGTACTTCGACAATATTGAGGTAGGCATGAAAAAATAATTTCCAGATAAATATTACAATGAACCTGTATAGAGTAATGAGGAG
This sequence comes from Ephestia elutella, assembly GCA_018467065.1. NCBI lineage: Eukaryota > Metazoa > Arthropoda > Insecta > Lepidoptera > Pyralidae > Ephestia > Ephestia elutella. The sequence goes on from CM031583.1 coordinate 5,386,627, forward strand.
CAAATTAAAGAGAAGAAAAATTGGATCTCACCCATTTGTTCCAGGCATTCCGGATGGTCCGAAGCGAATTTCTTCCACTGCTCTATCGTGTAATACTTGTGTATGCATGTGAACAGCCCGTGCTGAAACCATAAACAAATTGTTCTTAGATCAAAGAAAACAGAGGAGAATCTCTCCCAGAGCATTGTTGCTTGGGCTGCCCTACGTACTCTGGAGAGGACAAAATCTCAAACGAGTCTACGTCTTCTTGAAAAGCCGGCAACACTCCTGTGTTGCAATTGTCCACGGGCAGCAGTGTTTGCTTACTATCAGGTGACCCGCTTGCTTGTTTGCCGCCCTATTTTTTGATTTGAGTACTTATAACACAAATGACTGAATACAATCTTCCGGACACTTCGTAAAACATAGTAACTATTTTGTTTCATTCTGGAGCTTATACCCCCTGACGCGGGGTCGCGAGTGACTAACGAGCTTGAACTCAGTTTGACCCATATAACATCCCAAACCATGTGGCATTGCATTACCCAAAATAGTATTCGTCCCCATACATTGCTGCCCAATAGAACCCCAGCTATTTATTATACACTAGCGGCCCGCCCCGGCTTCGCTCGGGTGAAAAATATTTGTTTTTTAGGGTTCCGTACCTCAAAAGGCAAAAACGGAACTCTTATAAGATCACTTTGTTGTCCGTCAGTCTGCCAAACTTTTTTTTCTCATGAACGCTTAAAGGTATCAAGTTGAAATTAATAACGAATAATCGGATCCACGGTATCTTTCAGCAAAAAAATAATTAAAATTATACGTCAACGCGATCAAGAGATATTACCGTAAATATTGCGAATTTTCGCATATATTGCAATTTCAGGCAGCAATCAAAATTATGAAAATTGGCAAAAAGCACGGTAGAACAGCCGGTTCACGACTTTCCCGCTCCGAGTGGCAGCGGCGCGCGGGAGCGGCGAGCGGCGTCGTAACACAGAAGTCGAAAGATCTTTGACAACGCCACTGGTTTATTTCTTGATTTTTTGCCCATCTGTTCCTTCTGCAGTGGCGTAGTGAGACCCCGGCAGGCGGGCGGCAACAGTATCAGGGCGGACGTCGATTTGTTGCACCCCCGCCCCCCCAACATGCATAGTCCGCCTCTGTCCTTGTGCCCTGCCTAGAAAAAATCCTGTATCCGCCCTTGTGCTGTAGAATGTAGTCAAACGTTTCCACACTCATACCAACCGTATTTAACACTACTTATACAGAAATAAATCAGAAAATTAAATAAATAAATATATACGGACAAATCACACAAATTGAGTTAGTCCCAAAGTAAGTTCGAGGCTTGTGTTATGGGATACTAACTCAACGATACTATATTTTATAACAAATATATATATAGATAAACATCCAAGACCCGGGTCAATCTGAAAAAGATCATTTTCCATCCTGACCCGACCGGGGATCGAACCCGGGACCTCCGGTGTGGCAGTCCGGCGTGATGACCGTTGGGCCACGGAGGTCGTCAAAATTGTAAATATGTTGTTGGTAGTCTAAAAAAAATGTTACGTAATGTACTTATTTTTGCGCTGAATTCAGTATGAGTCTTAGGGATCGAACTGCAAAGTTAAGTTTGTTTTTGAAATTAGTAGGTCTTTTAGTGATAGCTTATAGTGTGAGATGCTTTGCGTGTACGGAAGTTTGACTCGTACTTGGCCGGTTTTTGTATGATATTTACGTTATTACCTCCTATTAAAATAAATACATACCAAAACGCGCCCGGCCCGCTCAGAGATTACTGCGCCTTGCGCCTTTGCTAGCTAACGCTATAGGTGATTTCGGGGCGGATTGCCGTTTTTTAAATAACTCGTAGTATTTCGTAAACTGTTGATCCAAATTACATGCAGTAAAAAGCAAATATTAAGTATATTAAGTACTTGTGACGATAGACTTGTTTAATTTGATAAGGATTAATAAATTGTGGTTAATATCACCAGTTAAAAAACATCTAACGATTTTAATTATTTTTAAAACATAAAAGTAGTTATTGTGGCTGAAGTATAAAAGCTAGATATATGCTATCGCGGACTTTTTTGTAGATCTATTAAAGATACACAATTCCTCCATACATTGTTTTGTTACATCTCTAAGGGATTGGACAGCGTTTTCGATGAAAGCTGCCGGGCGGCAAATTTTTTTCCGACTTCCTTAACAATTATCGTCATATTTCAACTAATATACACAAAACCTATACAAATTATACACTAAAACCTTCCTCAAGAATCACTCTATCTATTAGTGAAAACCGCATGAAAATCCGTTGCGTAGTTTTAAAGATTTAAGCATACAAAGGGACATAGGGACAGAGAAAGCGACTTTGTTTTATACTATGTAGTGATTCATTCATGTTTCTTTATTCTGTACTAACATTGTATGAGGCAATGTATTTGTTATCTGTATCTATGTTTATGTTTACTCTATTTGATGTGCGGAACTGACTCAGCCTACAATTTCAATTGCTACGTTCCTCTGAACGCAATCTACTTACCTAGTACTTAAACAAAGGAATCATTCAATCGGTTCTTAGAATTAAGTAAATAAATTCTTGTAGTTAGATCAACTTTTTAAATTAACATTACAAACTCAGTTTTATATTACATCGTAGGCATGATGTTATGATTGCCAATCTTTTTTTCTGATACCAAACTAAAACAGATCAGTTTCCATCATGACCTGACCGGCATCGAACCTGGGACCCTGTGGTTTAGAGCCAAGATCTCACCATTGCGCCACCGATTCAAAACCCATCGAAACCAGTCCTATAAAAATAATACCGGCCGTGAGCCAAGTACGGGCAGTACCACCTTTTACCTGTCAAGTCTATAGAATGCTATTGGTACTACCGCACACTCTCCTAAGTAATGATCATCGTATAGCCTATAATCAAAAGCCTATCCCTTTCTTAAAAAAGTCGACAACGCATCAGTGACCTTTTTTAGGGTCTTTGGTGTCTACGGACTGCGGTGATTGCTTACCATCAGGCAACCTCGTTTGCCTACTCTCTTCTTCTTCCGTGCCTTGGGGTCGGTCCTCTTCATACGTCGGCGCCAGGACGATCTGTCTTAGGTTGTCAGAATGTCCACTTGCCGTCCCAAATCTTGGGTGACGGTAGTTAGCCTACTATTCTTTAAAGAAAATCGTAGCAAAAAAATCTATACCAGCCTCTATAAACAATCCGGAGGCACCACAGTAACTATAGGTGGAAGTACTACCTTGGAGAGTTCCCTAGCCATTTCGAAGGTGCCGACGGTGTCCATATTGCTTGCCATGACTGGCACTCCGCGGTACGTCTGTCCTGAATTGCGGAATGTGATCTCTCTGTACAGGTCCACCTGGAAATAAAAAAAAACTCTGCTGTTTAATCTTTCTTTAGGTCCATGGGATTTTCGTAGTTCTCTCTTGTCTAGCCTAAAGAAATACAGCTCTAAGCACCCATTTTTGCGGTCGTTTAAATGACAATGTTTGTAACAAAGTTTTGTTTAGTTATAGGCATTCAACCTGGGGGCCGATTCCACTAATTACAAACGTCGATATCGTGTCTCAATTGTGTCTCAAGAGCCAAAGAAATTGAAATAAAGTGACAAGATCGCTGTAAGACTTCTATGTTTTATTATGATTTCTTTGGCGTATGAGACACAACTGAGGCACGACATCTACGTTTGTAATTTGTAGAATCAAGGGCCTGGTGTGTCTGGAACGCAGAATTAATATAATTACTACGTATCTGTAATCCAATCTTGTAAGTAACGAGACATATAATTCTCGCAAATATTGGTTCTGTCTACTCCCACTAAAGAGGAAGTGTTTGTAAGTTGCTGAGTTTGTTTGTAGGGGTAGGGGGTAATATTCGGAACTACGCTACATTATCTATAAATAAATAAATAAATATATACGGACAAATCACACAGATTGAGTTAGCCCCAAAGTAAGTTCGGGACTTGTGTTATGGGATACTAACTCAACGATACTATATTTTATGACAAATACATATATAGATAAACATCCAAGACCCAGGCCAATCTGAAAAAGATCATTTTCCATCTTGACCTGACCGGGGATCGAACCCGGGACCTCCGGCACAGAATTAATATAAGTACTCTCCGGTGTGGCAGTCTGGCGTGATAACCGTTAGGCCACGGAGGTCGTCAAACTATATACGTATACTTGAGTGACATAGGCATACATACAATTTATGTATGTATATCTATCTTCCGAGCGAAGCCTGGGCCAAGTGCTAATCCTTACTTCCTAACTAATATTATAAACTAGCTTTTGCCCGCGGCTTCGCCCGCGTGAATTTCCCACGGGAACAGTGCTTTTTCCCGGGATAAAAAGTAGCCTATGTGCTATTCCAGGTCATTATCTACCTCTGTACCAAATTTCATCGAAATCCGTTCAGTAGATTTTGCGTGATTGAGTAACAAACATCCTCACAAACTCACAAATTCACAAACTCACAAACTCACATCCAAACTTTCGCATTTATAATATTAGTATGGATGCGAAAGTGAGTTTGTTTGTTACCTCTTCACGCTGTATCTACAAAACTAATCTTCCTGAAAAGCATACACATAGGTAGAAGAACTGAGAAGGTCATAGGGTACCTTTCATCCCGGGACAAAGTACTGTTCCCGTGGGAAATTCACGCGGGCGAATCCGCGAGCAAAAGCTAGTAAGGAATAAAACGTGATAGGTACTGTATTTGTAATTATATCACTGAGATACAGAATTCCTCAGCTGAAGAATTCTAAACATTATTTTATCAAACAATATGTACTCCTGTCGTTTACATTACACACTGTGGCATGGCGCCAACTTGGGTCTAATGAAATCATTGAAATTCTGCGATCACGTTCATTAGTGTGAATGAGTCATATCATACGTACTAAAATCTATTACGAAACTTCGGATTAGCTACAGCATTTATATCTTATGAACAGCTGAACCGATTTCTTCTTTTTTTTCGTTGTCTCTAGCACAACAAAAAGTTTAACGTCCACGTCAATTCCGATAGATAAAATTCAATATTCGACAAAGTTTACACTAAATTAACACTAAATTTAACTAAATTCGGCAAATTAGGCAAAGTTCGGCAAACGTAACCACACAAAAATCTTTAGTTTCGTGTTTCAAGAATAAATTTTTTTAGAACTGTCAAAGAAAACGAATTACGAATTGATAACAAATAATTAAATGCATAATATAATTTCATTTCTTGTTGTTATTTCTAAATCTTTAAAACGTAATGATATGAAACTTCCAGGACAGAAAGTATTTGTAGATTTTATTTAGATATCTTGGCGCCAAGCCACGTTAATGTCACTTATGTGTATCAAACAAGAAATGTTCTGTAGTCCTTGTTATTTTTACGTTTAACTAGACAAGCTACCACGTCTACTGAACCATTAATACTTTTTCATCAATTAGTGTCACGCGTTGCATGAATGGAACCCTCTGATTCAAGAATATGAAACCATATAGCCTTGACGTCTGCTGTGATATGACGTCATCTGACAAACCAAATAGGCCCGCACAACCAATTTGGCAGCTAGCTCCCGGAGGAAAACTGTTTCCTTTTGGCGTATCCCCAAGTTAATAATGCGTCTATAAGGTTAAACCCACGGACTATATATAGAGACTAATAAATAGGTTATTTTTTAACTGTTACAATTACAATGACATTTTTTTTATTATTATTCCTTTTGGCGTATCCCCAAGTTAATAATGCGTCTATAAGGTTAAACCCACGGACTATATATAGAGACTAATAAATAGGTTATTTTTTAACTGTTACAATTACAATGACATTTTTTTTATTATTATATTTTAGTCCATTTAAAAATACTAATTAATTATGACGATGTTCTGACAAAAAAAATATAGAGATTAAATAATAGGTATTTTAATAGTGACTTTATATATCGTTCGTGGTTAAACCCATCAATATTTTACTACCGTGGTTTATAAAATCAATGCTTTGCGTGTTTGGACATCATTTCTGAATATTATTGGAAAAACTGCTGTTTTTGTTTTGATAATAATTTTGTTTTGAACTAGCTGGGCTCCAGGGCTCCACTCGTAGCGTTTTGACGTCATTAAGCACAAACAAACATGCATACTATAAGTGGGAAGTACGATGGCTGGATGGCGTAATGTAAACACCTGTGGAAAACGGTGGAATGATTAAAATGACATACTTAATACGCGAAAAATCCTACTCATTAAGCTGGTATTACTTTTAATGTCAACCTAGGAAGGAATCTTTATTTTAATCCTAAGCACGCCCTATGATGAAGGCTCGAGGAAGGTATTAGATGTATCTCATTAACAATTCTAATAAAGTGGGATTTGGCTTCAAAACCAATGAAAATCCACCTTGTTATTAGTATACCAGTGTGTACACATTGGTCCATCGTTGAGGCCAAACACAATAAACCTTTTTTTTTTTTAAAAATGAACCGACTTCTATCATAAAACTTAAAATCATGAAATAACAATAAAGAAAAATGTATTGGCATGCTACCTACTGAATGAGGTGAAGTCTGTGCCAAGTGCAGGATTAAGGGTGTTATGTAATTGTTTAGCTAGGCATTTTATATATATGTATACACGATTCTAATGTAAATTTAGATTATTGAATTTTTTCCGCACCGACTTCACCTCATACCGGTAAAAAATATTAGCGACTAGGTATGAAGTTTGGATCTTAGTTGCTTATGCAGGTATAAAAAGCACCCTTGGGGCCTCCCAAAGTAACATAAAATTCAGATTTTGAGTAATAAAACAAATATAACTATTATTTAGTAAAGTTACAATGGCTGGCAGGGGTTTATATCTGCACCAATTGCCTGGTAATGGATGGTGTGATTTCTAATATTATTCGGAAAAAAACTTTAAAAAACTTTACTTTGAGGAAATTGAGCTACCACTCTATATGCTATTGCTACAAATTATCTGCCTAAGTAATCATGATCCAACTTTTGTAGTCGCTAATCGCTATTTCTATGTTGGGGATATACACAGAAAATCTTGAGTTTTAATAAAATACGGAAGGGCATGCAGTCGCGGGCTTTTGCTCTATAATGCAATGTTTGAATTTGTAAAATTTGTTAGGTATCTTTAAAATTACCGAACAGATTCTGTTGTGGTTAAAATGGGACCAACTTGGGAATAAACTCTTTCGAATAAAACAATAATTTCGGAAATCAGTCCACTATAGGCGGAGAAATCGGCGAACATACATATAAAAAAAACATACATACATCGAAACATATAACCTCCTCCTTTTTTGGGAAGTTGGTTGAAAATTGGAATATCTTTACAAGATTCATTTATATAACAGAAATCATTTCTTGTGTGACATCCGGTGAAGGAAAATATCGTGAGGAAACCTGCGCTCTAGTTATTGCAAACCATTTCATGAATATTAACAAGTTTTTTTCAACATAGGTAAATACTTAGAATTATACTATAATTGGCCTTTCTAATCGTATAATCTACTATTTAGGTTCCTACCAATTTGTAACATTGTTGAATTCATAAAGAAATAAATAAAATAAAAAAATAAAAATAAATAAACAAGAAAGTTGTGTTTCATTCCACGTAATGACCACGACCCTCAGACATGTCGAATACGAATCGATGGTACTCAGAATACAGAAAAACTTAATGTACTTAGTGTACACGTTGTTGGTCAATGTTCAGCCAACGTTGGCCCAACATATATGCTACTAAATGCAAGCCATCATCACGAGACAGCGACGTGTACTAATACAAGTATAGTTATCTTCACGTGCGAATGAACACGCGACTATTGCTCGGTACCACATGCCGCCACAAAGTATAAAATACTCAGAAAAGTAAGTCACTTGCAGAGAAATTTGATCCCTATCTCGCCGAATCCTATCTCAGGGGTCAGGGTTTCTTTGCAGTTGACACTGTACAGTGTACAGTCAGCTGCAAAGAATATGTACAGTGTACATATACAATTATACTAGATATTATTTCTGTAAAAAGTAAGTCAATCATAATATTTGAACAGTAAACATTTTAATTACCAATAATTCCTATTTTAACAAAACATTAATTATACTTTTTTACTGGTATCAGCGCCATGATGTCTTACATTATGGCAAATATAGCGGAGGCCTATTTACTATTTGGCCACTATTATTTTAGTAATTAGAATACATTTATTTCTCAGATAAGATTATTATTTATTTCTCCAATTATATTCGAATTAGTTTTAGACAGATGATGTAAAAACATAATTTTTTAAACCAGGCGTGAGAGCCCTGGAACACTGTGATACAGGCCCAGCCTATACAGGTTCCAGTCTCCTTCCGACTATTTTGCACTTTTAATTTAAGAAAAATCCATGTAACTGTTTAGAGAAAAAAAAATGTATTTCCAACAAGAATGCTATTAAAATAAACACATTTTTATCTTTATTTTCTCGGATAATAAGTGCCACATCTGTAGTTTAGATGTTTTGTTTATTCGTCGTTGTGAAATCCAGTTTGAGCCGGTTACTCCAGTCAGCAATGGGCAATTCCCGCCAATTTCCGATTTCAGGCCGTTATCATCGAGCGATGACTTGAGAAATAAATAAATAGGTACTATTTTCACGAAAGAACCCTAACCTTTCCGGGATATGAATAACTTCCATAACGCTCCAGCAAAAATCCCATCAAATCGAATATCATAAGCGTCGTTTCAAAGAGTACCCTGGACAAATAGACAGACAAACTCAATAAAATATTTGAGTACTGGTAACAATATAATAGGTAACACAACTTATATATTTATGCAGTTATTTTGAATTTACAGACAGGCACTCCAATTTTATTTATTTGTGTGGAATCGTGGATATTAACGTTGTAGGAATACCTATAGAATACTAGCTTTCACCCGCGTGAATTTCCCACGGAGACCCTGCCTTTTCCCGGGATGAAAGGTACCCTATGTCCTTCTCCGTACTTCTAACTATGTGTATGCGAAATTTCAGGAAGATTAATTCAGTAGATGAAGCGTGAAGAGGTAACAAACAAACAAACTCACTTTCACATTTATAATATTAGTTAGGATTGGCCCACCAGTAACAAATTCATTAATTATATACCTATTCCTTTTTCATCACACTCTATGTAAAGTTAATAGAAATTTAAAAAAAGTAAGTCGCCGTTAGTACACAAACACACTAATTTATCCATTGCATTCTTCACGATAAACTGCTTCTTGACCATTCTTGGCAAATAGATTTACCTACTGCATAATGGTTTCTTCGATTTAGAAATATGTGAATTGGTATTCATTAAAGGAAACTGGTTGATACCAGTTATTACTACTTAGTATTGGTCTGTTCCGGTAGCCAATTGAGGCGAAAGGTCATCATTGCGTCATTGATGTCATCTACTCATCATTAATCATTACCTAATTAATATAGTAATATCTATTTTACACTATTGTAAGAATTATGTAGTGTACATTGTTGCTGTTTTTCCTATTACTTTCAAAAGATGGCATAGATTTTATTTTATTTATATACTAGCGGCCCGCCCCGGCTTCGCTCGGGTGAAAAATATTTGTTTTTTAGGGTTCCGTACCTCAAAAGGCAAAAACGGAACTCTTATAAGATCACTTTGTTGTCCGTCAGTCTGCCAAACTTTTTTTTCTCATGAACGCTTAAAGGTATCAAGTTGAAATTAATAACGAATAATCGGATCCACGGTATCTTTCAGCAAAAAAATAATTAAAATTATACGTCAACGCGATCAAGAGATATTACCGTAAATATTGCGAATTTTCGCATATATTGCAATTTCAGGCAGCAATCAAAATTATGAAAATTGGCAAAAAGCACGGTAGAACAGCCGGTTCACGACTTTCCCGCTCCGAGTGGCAGCGGCGCGCGGGAGCGGCGAGCGGCGTCGTAACACAGAAGTCGAAAGATCTTTGACAACGCCACTGGTTTATTTCTTGATTTTTTGCCCATCTGTTCCTTCTGCAGTGGCGTAGTGAGACCCCGGCAGGCGGGCGGCAACAGTATCAGGGCGGACGTCGATTTGTTGCACCCCCGCCCCCCCAACATGCATAGTCCGCCTCTGTCCTTGTGCCCTGCCTAGAAAAAATCCTGTATCCGCCCTTGTGCTGTAGAATGTAGTCAAACGTTTCCACACTCATACCAACCGTATTTAACACTACTTATACAGAAATAAATCAGAAAATTAAATAAATAAATATATACGGACAAATCACACAAATTGAGTTAGTCCCAAAGTAAGTTCGAGGCTTGTGTTATGGGATACTAACTCAACGATACTATATTTTATAACAAATATATATATAGATAAACATCCAAGACCCGGGTCAATCTGAAAAAGATCATTTTCCATCCTGACCCGACCGGGGATCGAACCCGGGACCTCCGGTGTGGCAGTCCGGCGTGATGACCGTTGGGCCACGGAGGTCGTCAAAATTGTAAATATGTTGTTGGTAGTCTAAAAAAAATGTTACGTAATGTACTTATTTTTGCGCTGAATTCAGTATGAGTCTTAGGGATCGAACTGCAAAGTTAAGTTTGTTTTTGAAATTAGTAGGTCTTTTAGTGATAGCTTATAGTGTGAGATGCTTTGCGTGTACGGAAGTTTGACTCGTACTTGGCCGGTTTTTGTATGATATTTACGTTATTACCTCCTATTAAAATAAATACATACCAAAACGCGCCCGGCCCGCTCAGAGATTACTGCGCCTTGCGCCTTTGCTAGCTAACGCTATAGGTGATTTCGGGGCGGATTGCCGTTTTTTAAATAACTCGTAGTATTTCGTAAACTGTTGATCCAAATTACATGCAGTAAAAAGCAAATATTAAGTATATTAAGTACTTGTGACGATAGACTTGTTTAATTTGATAAGGATTAATAAATTGTGGTTAATATCACCAGTTAAAAAACATCTAACGATTTTAATTATTTTTAAAACATAAAAGTAGTTATTGTGGCTGAAGTATAAAAGCTAGATATATGCTATCGCGGACTTTTTTGTAGATCTATTAAAGATACACAATTCCTCCATACATTGTTTTGTTACATCTCTAAGGGATTGGACAGCGTTTTCGATGAAAGCTGCCGGGCGGCAAATTTTTTTCCGACTTCCTTAACAATTATCGTCATATTTCAACTAATATACACAAAACCTATACAAATTATACACTAAAACCTTCCTCAAGAATCACTCTATCTATTAGTGAAAACCGCATGAAAATCCGTTGCGTAGTTTTAAAGATTTAAGCATACAAAGGGACATAGGGACAGAGAAAGCGACTTTGTTTTATACTATGTAGTGATAGTGATGTACTTACCTTAAATAAATATAAACTTCTTCCATTACTGAGCAAGTGACATTTTATTATAATTTTAAATTTTAATATAAATATTCAATGTATATTCGTCCACCTCGTCCACATACACAGTCATTTAATTGTAAAACATATGTTGTAAAGTGACGTCTTTGGAGAAAATGCTGCAGTGGAGTTTGTTGAGCCGCCACTTGCGCTTTGGAGGCGGTGGTAACCTAGCTTTAATTAATTTTATGACGTCAACTAACTAAAAAACAAGAATTTGACAAATTAAAAGTGCTATTTTTAAGCCTATTTAAATAAAAACAATTGTCTTTGACTTTGACTGGCAGACAAAGCATAGCTAAACTACTGAGCGTGAAACGTAATGACTGAAATTTAGCATGTAGGTCCTTGGAGAGCACAAAGAGAGGAGATCACAAAATTCCCACGGGAACAAAACTTACTACGAGAAGTAGTAAGTCTATTTGGTCTAATGGTTGACTGGTAGAGAATGCCATATGGCGGTTATTCCACCAGTTTTACATAATTTCTGAAATTTTGTGCAATAAAGGTTTAAACAAACAAATAATTAAAAAACAAAGTACCTACCAGTTCCATAGATGCTAGTAGTACGATGTGATCATCTCATTACGATACGAGACGCCGATTTTTAAATGACGGCAATAAAAGTTGCTTTGACGCTTGAGTATGTGTGTGTGAGTCAGGACAGCTAAGGAAGCTTTATTTTCGAATTCTTATTACTTTAGCGGTGGTGGCCGAATGGTAGGGCGCCCGCCTGTGGATACAAAATCCCAGGTTCGAATCCTGCCCGGGCTGCCAGGCGGGTTTGTATACCAATCTGACTCATGTTAGTTTTCATCGACCACCACTTGCTTCCGGTGAAGGAAAACATCGTAAGGAAACCTGCACTCTGGTTGATGATTATCAGCTAGTGTGTGAAATGGAGAAGGCAATGGCAAACCACTCCATTAAAATTGCCATGAGAGTCGTTGTGTGTGTTTCATTCCATATAATGACCACGACTCTCAATCATGAGGAAATACGACTAAAGAGACATCACTTTAAATTCGAGGAATTATTCCGAACCGGATTTTTGTGTACAAAAAAAAATGCATTTTGCCCCAAACCTTCGATCCTCATACGAGGCAAAGTTCTTTTTACTAATCTTTATCAAAATAAACATCAGTCATGTTTTTTTTTATTCGACTAAGTTTTGACAAGTCATTATGATGATGGCATTTTAATAGAATCATCCCTCTAGGAAGGTTCAGGTAAAGATTATTTGGAAGGGACAGGGAATTAAATGCTCCAATGGATGGGATGGCAATCCATATGTACAGTCATAAGCATTGATATATTGGTATTCAATTTTAGACCTTATTAAGGCCTCTACCTACGCATGGCCCGATTAGTGTTGCCATATCCATTTTTTTAAATCCGTGGTTTGCTTGAAAATAGGAGCCCTTGAAATTATGCATTGAAATTCGGGCTTTAAATCGGGCCGTGCGAAGAAGTCACTGATGTGTGTGTACCCATGTCTTCATAAAACAATGTGGAAGCTTGGATGTTTGAAAGTTTGTTACTCAATCACGCAAAATCTACTGGACGGATTTTGACGAAATTTGGTACACGGGTAAAAAATACCGGGAAAAGCACATAGGGTATTTTTATCCCGAAATATTCTCGGGAGCGAAGCTCTGGGGCGCAGCTCGTTTAGGCTAAACTCTAAACAAATAACTAGCAATAAAAAAAAAACTCAAATATAGAGAAAAAAATAAAAACAAAAATCTGTTGAGTAAAATTTGGGAAATTAAGCAAAACAGTATTTAGGTATTTACTAAATACGACTTTTTTTTAAATTACTACAACATTCTTAGTAAACTTAATTAAGTAGATAATATTTAACTCTTAATTAAGTAGATATGTAATAATTGTGCATAGAATTAAAATTCTGATTTTTATAGCACTGTTGCTCTTCTAATTTCTACGCTTTTTAGTTTTTAATACAAATTTACGAGGCAAATAACAGAAAACAAAAGAGGTCATAAACAAATCGTAACATTTATAATAGAATCAGTCACGAAACCATAACTTATCTTTTTTTATTACTCCTCATTTACCGATAGGCAATAACTTTGCTATGCAAACATATTCAGTTTATAAATTAGGTAGTACTAGCAGCGCCCCAGGGCTTTGCTTCCGTAGGAATTTCGGGATAAAAAATGCCCTATGTTCTATTCTCGGTATTTTTCTACCTGTGTACTAAATTTTATTAAAATCCGTCCTATTTATTTAGTCGTATGGCATGCATGTGTCCAAAGTCGCTTTTCGTATTTATTTAACTAGTAGCTATAACATAACATCTAAAATCCGTCCTGTAAAAAAAGATTACTAACGTGAAATCAGAAAAATTGTTTTTATTTTTCGTTTGTATGTTCTGTGTATTTTTTTATGATTGGATTACTTGACTTTGATAATTTTTAAAATACATATAGGTAACAGTTAAATAAGTAAATTAATTAAAAGTTTGTATTAACATGTCAAATGTTTAATTTAAAACAGTGTTTTGTTTTTGTTATTAAAATTACTGAAATTTACTATAATAAGAACACGCACTGATATCAGTTGATCAGATTAGATGACGGCAAAATTGCATATAGGAAGCAACGAAAAACCTAGATAGAGCTAAAAAATTCCTATCTGTCTCAAGGAATCCGTCTAAATTAGACGGCCTTTCATAATGAACCTTGATCTTTTCAGAATCCAAACTCACATCATTTCTGCTCCGCAGCGTACTCCGTTTGGGCCTAAGAAGCACATCTTTGAAGTCCAATTTCACTTCGTTAATAATATTAGGCATTATGTCACTTAACACCAAAGTCTGTTGCGTGAAAAGAAAACAATATTTTCGCGGAAAACGGCGCGCTCTCCTCCCGCGCGCGGTATCGACTGCCGGCTAGAGGTGTTATGAATATATCGTAACCGTTATCGAGAACATGATATTAGAGATAATATCATAATACGAATATATTAGGTTCTTAGCAATCTGAGTAATCGGTTATCCGGTAACAGTTATATATCAGGCACCTCAAACGGTTACCTCTAGCCGTTCCTAGTTATAAGAGTTACTATGATACAGAACGATACCGATAACACTGAATATTTGATATTGGAAACGCACTTTGCGGCGTCGTCGTCTCCGAAATATGAAGTGGGATCTGTTCCTATTTTTATGGATTGTGATCTGGTACTCTTTTTTGGAATTGAAATATACTACTTTCGTGAAATGCGATCTAATCATCTTTTGTAGCCCACGATTCAGTCCAGTCCATTCGGCCCATTCAGTCCAGTCCATTCGGCCCATTCAGTCCAGCCCAATCAGTCCATTCGGTTGCGATCTATATACCTAGGTAGGTACCTACCTACCTTTTTTTTTTTTTTTTGATTTCGCAGGGGGAAATGCATTTACACACTGAGTGTGGGACTCCCGAGCCGCTAGTCGGCCCAGACTACCCACTAAAACCCCCTGCGGCGTTTCCGCACCTGCCGTTGGTGGGGGCGTCATGGGATCGCGAACATTCTACCACGACGCCCACCCTCACATGGCGAGGTGACGGGCGTATTGTGCCCGCCGCCTGCCTCTACGTCCTCGCCGTCGGGGAGGCGCTTCGGCTCGCGCCTCACGCTCCCTCTCGGCGGCCTCCTTCTGCGACATTACTGTTTCGCAGAAGGAGGAGAAAGCATCCCAGCGATTCTCGCTGCTCATCTTACTAATGATGCTGTGCAACGAGAGATCGTAAGCTCCCAAAACAACAACCAGGGCCACCCTTTCAGTGGCCCATTTTGCGCAGTCTGCCAGAGTGTGTTAGGTACCTACCTACCTACCTAATCATCTTTTTGTGTCTCACGATTAAGTCCAGTCCATTCAGCCCATTCAGTCCAGCCCAATCAGTCCATTCGGTCCAGTCCAGTCCATTCGGTTGGCTGGGTGGTACCTACGTAAAAACCCAAGTTAAAACCCATTTCTTTGAAGGTTCGCATTAGGTGTTTCTCCTTACCTTTCCCCTTTCCCATCTTAGTGTAGTGACAATCGAAGTTTGTATGTACATATGTATATATATATATATATATAGTATATATATATTAATGTAAGTATTTTATATTTATGTGTGTATATTTATATTTATTATATTATTTTATATTTAGTTCATCAATTTATTTTATTTATTTATTTTTTACATATGTTGTACTCTTTATTGTCTCAATTTTCTTTTCTATGTCTCTGTTCATGCACCGCCATTTATGTTCATCTCTTTCCGTTCACTTAGGTTGCCTGGAAGAGATTGCACTTGCGATAAGGCCGCCTATTGTACATATTTTACCTATATTAGTCTCAATTTGTATCCTTTACATGTTTTTGGTGCAATAAAGCATTTTTACTTACTTACTTACTTACTTACGTACATATCACTCGCATAAAATATATTAGTCGGTCGTCCGGCCTAACAAGAACGCGGCGAACTCGTGTCGTATTCGGAAGTTCTCCACCAAGCCTCTTAAAGCGATCCGTGCCAGCAATGCGCTACATATACGCTGACGGTTCTTGACGGTTCTTTGGTAACCGTTAACGGAACGTAATACCGGCTATACGTTATATTCGATAACATTAATACTGATATTAGACACTAATATAACACCTCTACTGCCGGCCGACGGGTGTTGCCGTGCGTAAGCTGGAAATTTACCAAACGCTTCTATGCACGATTGGATAGCGTGGTTGTAAAATCCATTAAAATGTCGTTCAAAGTACCCCAAAAATTGCCATGTCATGTGGAGCGAAAGATATCGCCTATTACGTAACGTGTTTGCTACCTGCAGAAGTTTAACAATTAGTGTACAAATGATGCTGGAATAAAAAACTGTTAATAAAGCGCGATTAGTGATTCAATATCTGGCTTCAATCATTGCAATATCTGTAAATTAGCTAAGTATTTTAGTTACTACTCACATTAATAATCATGAAATCAAGAAATTCTTGATTGAACAGCGAGCAAATAGTTGTCAATATTTAAAGCGTTTTGTATTGGATGTGGTAATATTTTTGTATTATAATAAAATCGTGTACCCGTATAATGCGTAATTGCAACTTCAGGGCAACACCGGCTGCAGGTGTAAGCGTGACACGTGACGTCACAGCACAAGGGCACACAGAAATACTCGATTTCAGCGGATAGGTGAAGGTTACTGTGAAAGAAAAAAGGAAAGAGTGCATTTTTTATCTGTTCCATTGTTAAATAACTGGCCAATATTTTTTCTCCAGCACATAAGTTCTTAATTATTAGTTTTTAGTTGCCAGTATTACTTGTATTGATATAACAATCAGCTGTTTCAGGAACGAGGACGCATGCGTACGCGGAAGATATTCCGGCCAAATTGAGATGGCAATGAAATTGAAACTACCTACGTGCATTGTTGGTATAATTGGACGGTTTATCGTTATGCTTTTTGTTCGTAATTTCATGAATATTTTTTCTGTTGGTTTAATTGCATTTTTGTCATAAATGTCTGTAAGAAAGCGAAGAAACATTTACTCTATATCCCACGTTACGGGGTAGATTAAGCCAAGAGTTTCGAAACTTGAAGGCCATCCACGATTAGCTGGATAAGCCGTCATGGAACGCCCGGTAGATGTAAAACAAATGAGCATCGTGGCACGACGCATCATGCTATTTTACGTCACGGCATTAGAGTCAATTTTACTGCCAAGCCGCGCCAATGAT
This sequence comes from Ephestia elutella, assembly GCA_018467065.1. Lineage (NCBI taxonomy): Eukaryota > Metazoa > Arthropoda > Insecta > Lepidoptera > Pyralidae > Ephestia > Ephestia elutella. Next base: position 5,403,811 of record CM031583.1, read on the forward strand.
GTTTTACATCAAAAATGATATCATCTGTATTTCCCACTAGTCCCATTGAGTTGTCCCATTATGGGTCAGTTTACATCGTACAAGAAGACTTTTTAAATAGGTACCAGCCATGTACCAGTAAAGTTTTCGCGGTGTTTATGAAAGAAATATTTTTTTTCCCTGAAAAAATAACTTAACGGCTGGATTGTATTTTTCTATAGGTAGATTTGAAAAGTAGATCAGTCAGTTCTGCCAACCAACCGAAAGTATGAAAATGTACGAAAATATCTTATCTGATGATCAAAATACATAACCTGTATTCATCAACAATTTTACTGGAAAAAAAAATGCTATGATTTTTATTTTCATGTCCGCTAACAAATAAAACCAACAATTTCAACAAATCAACTATAATATAATATACTAGTAAGAAACAAATTTGATACATTATAAAGTTAAGCTTCTGTGGGCCTAATCATAAATGTTACAATAAAATACCTATTTTAAAAAATATAGAAAGTATATGCAGGGAAACGAGGGAAATCATAAAAGACATGATTACTTACTACTTCAATCATTAGGACATAACAGATTTTGTATGTACAGTCACAACAATTAATATGTACAGTCGGCAAATAAACCTGACCTCTGTGATAGGATTCGGTGAGGTAGGGGATCAATTTTTTCTGTGTCCGACTGTACAATTTTAGACCTTATCTCATTACCTTAAGGGCTACTGTTTTAAAAGTTTCAACAATGCATAAAAAATTCTAATCGAATTTCCGTAAAAAATTGAATTTACAGTTAAGTTACTGCTGCTGTTATATATGATAACATCTTCCTTCTTTATTAAAGTAGGTTAAAAAGACAACAGAAGCCTAATTAAAGTGATCTTGAATTTCAAAAGTGATCGAATCTAAAGGCGCGTTTCCACACTTGCATGCAAGCACTTACACAATGGAAACGCGATTTAGGTGTCAATAAGATAGAGTTGGTATTGAGACATCTAACGCATGAACTTGAACACATTAGCCCAAGGGCGGATCTAGTCTTCGCATCAGGGGGGCCCTGACCCCCCAGTCACATGGTCGAGTGCGTGGTCTATACTCAAAATAACCCCGGGAACAGTGCCAAGTTTGTTTGGAGTATAGAAAAAAAATATATACCAAGAAGGTCCTAGGCTTGTTTCTTAACCCCCATGACCTACCCCCTTAATCCGGGGCGGATTAAAGGGGGAGGTCATGCGTTAGCCTATAGTTGCAGCCATTCGACGTAAATTGCTTAGTTTGGACCTCTATCAATGCATATCACTAAAACTAAGTACAGACGGGGGCTGACAAAACTGACCCCCTGTCTCACCGAATCTTATTTAAGGGTCAGATTTATTTGCCCCCCCCTGAGATAAGATTCGGTGAGACAGGGGGTCAGTTTTATCTGTACGACTGTACGTCGATAGGGGACCGGACAAGGTACGAGAATTGTTAAAAATATGTACTTTTATGATAGAATACATATAATTAAACACATTTTGTAACTTTTCAGCACGAGTTTATATTCCAGAGCTAATTTATTCGAGTTTAAACTTTAAGGGAAAGTCCATTTTCTACGAGTGACGTAATATGAATGTACGTTTGGTTAGGGGCGTTTTGGTATCGTCCAAACATCGCTTAAAAATGTGAATTGTTTTTTGCTATATCTTGGGAAATGCTTTGGTTATTGATATGATTCTTTTACGGATGATTCTATTATTGTGAGATATTTCAAAGGAGCATCAAAATAAAAAGTTGTCCGGTCCCCTATTGCCAACGTTCTTATGTCAAAGTCTTCATTGCGTTTTGGTAGTTTTGCAATCATCTCCGGCTCCCGCGCCGCTGGCCTTGGAATCTTGGCATATATTGGGTGGGATGAGGTTGTCGGACCTCACATCTCGGAGGTGGCGATGTGAGGCGCCCTCCGGCTTGGAGCTGTCTGTGTGGAAGAGAGATCTGCTGATTTTTTAAAAATAAAGAAATCTCTACGTGCCTTTGAGCATTTAACCAACGGGAGAGACCACTTACAGGTGACATAAAAGAGTAGAAAATAAATGGAGGCGCTGTTTACACTTAGTTATCAACCAAGCATATAGATGGTATCATGGTACATAAATTTTCAACCAATAACAGAAAAGATAGAAAAGTTTAGTCCTAAATTCGTTTATGTCGCACTGTAAAGGCAACCCCCTCTGCCAAATTTCCTATGATCATGCTCGATTATGTGCGTAGTTTTTAAGCTAGTGGTCGGCATTATCTTTGTGTGCGTGTATAAATTATGTTGTCTAATATTATGCTTATTGCGTCAGTGAACGCGTTTTCCTCCACCTAAGGTGGCAGAATTTTTTGCATGCGCACGCGTCGTCTCCTGTTGGTTAAATGCTCTAAGATACGTGCCCTTTCATGAGTGCTATTTTCAAATTTAAGACTCAGCAAATCAGTGAAACGATGACGATGATTTTTCATTAGACGTCGAATGACATAACGAACTCGATTAGTCATCCATACACAGTTTTATTCCCTATTTTTTAGTTTTTCAAATGCACAAATTAAAAACAAAAAATCTAAAGATTTATGGGACCAAAATATGAGTGCTATTTTCAAATTTAAGACTCAGCAAATCAGTGAAACGATGACGATGATTTTTCATTAGACGTCGAATGACATAACGAACTCGATTAGTCATCCATACACAGTTTTATTCCCTATTTTTTAGTTTTTCAAATGCACAAATTAAAAACAAAAAATCTAAAGATTTATGGGACCAAAATATGAACCTCCTAGCTATATTAAACCATAATGCTTCATTAAATAAAATAAATAAATCCAATTATTGGCTATAATTTTGTTTCATAAAAAAATTGAATCGCGTCGATGGAATCTAACTTTTGATAAGAAAATTATGAAAAATCTACCTTAAATTGAACGACTGTGTTGGTCTAGTTCTGTGAATTCATTATAGCTAGGAGATGTGGTGTTACATGGGCAAGTGTCACACGCGCATGCGTCACTATCAAACTTCTCTTGGGAAGAAGCATCATGGCCACTTATCCGTGTGCCTACTGAAACAAAATAAAAACAATGCCATATGCAAAACTATTATTTTCAATAGTTTTAGCTTTTATTTCAAAAATTACGCACTATATTTTGACATCAACGAATAATAATTAAATGGCTGATGCATTTATTATCGCATTGATAAATCAAGAGTAAATAGGAATTGTTTAATAATAAAAAATCTATTGAACCGATTCTGACGCATAACGTTTCTAATATCACCGTTTCATCAAGATTGGGCCATCGGTAACGTGGAACATGTACAGTCAGATGCCGAGAAACCTGACAGGTTTTTATGCATCTGATTGTACCTACCTACCTAAAGAAAAATGTAACCGTTCTTATTTACTGAACTGAATAAAAAACAAAAAGCGAGCGAGCTGACTAACTCTATCTGACGCCATCACCGCGCTCGTTCATAATAGGTCAAATCAAATCAAATCGCGCTCGGGGAAGTCGCATCCAAAAGAAGCATTAATAAATAAAATTTTGCTGTGATAATAGTATAATACTAATAAAGGTACTTTCCCTACGGGTAAATTTAAACACATCCCATCACGTGGGCACTGGGTTATAATTATTTGTCACACATTGGTACCAACATTTATACTTAGCAGTGAATAAATGTTGGTACCTAACAATGTGTAATAAATAATAAATAATTAAGGGGGATATAGACGCCCCAGGCTGGGGCCAGGCTGCTGGGCCAGCAGCAGTGGGGGCGCGAAAATCGTTGATGTGGGAAAAAAGGCAGCTAGGGTAAACTGGGACTGGGCAGAAATTTGATGGGCTCTTTTAACAACCTAGGTTCCAACCGATGGATGGAGAAAAAGAGGAAGGCCAAAGACGAGATGTGCGGATGACATTAGAGAGAATGGTAGAAAGATAATAGTGATGATATTGTGAAAAACAATTTGATCAAAAAACAATACCGTCCAAATCGTGGTGCGCAGAGAAGACAGCCTCCTTGTAGTTCCCATAGCCGTCGCACTCGACGTCTGATCCAGTGCGGCACTTGTCACGAGCGCAATCTAGTCAATTTTTTTTAGAATTACCTATATGACCTTCGCAAAGTCGTATAGGTATACTCTATGGATATACTACTTAGATACGAATTTGTCCTATTCCTATAGGACACGCCGATATCAGAATAAGTAATAGTAGGTACCTACTAACTAACATACTATAACGGCCACTAACCGCCACGCACTCATTTCAAATACCGCTCAAATTTCAAAAACAGATTGCCGTGGGGACCTCCCCAGGGCAGTCTGTTTTTGTAATTTGAGCAACCACCACCCGGAGTTTCTTGAATGGAGGGAGGTCCGGTTCCAACCCGGCTTTTTTTTATTGGTTCGCTAACTGGTTGCTACAAAGTAAGTACACAATAAACAAAGATAACAATAACAAACAATTGCAACAACCTACTACGAGTGAACACAGCATGGACATAATATTTAGCTCGCAGATTACAATTAATAAATTTACCTTTATTTAATTTGGAATAAACAAAAAGAAATAAAAACAAAAAAAAAATATTAGTGAGTAATTTCTTTTGCTTTGGAGGCTTCCTCTGCATGTATAAGCTGGGCTGCATAAGGGAGCTTTAGAACCAACAGTAGAACTATTGGAACAGAGGTTTTAGACGTTTGGGCGGTGGCTTTCTTTCTTATACTTACCGCAGTTCATATTGGAGACCTCTACCCTTGGGACCTTGATCCCTTCAATGAAAGTCCCATCTTCCAGAGAGCAGTAGCAGATGAAGCGACGACACTGAAATAATAATCTGTAAGACAGGGCAGGCCGCCCTAGCGCCAAAATGTACAAGAACATACTTAATTTTGTTTTTTCATTTACGGGAACAGTGCTTTTTCCCGGGATGAAAGGTACCCTAAGTCCTTCTCAGTACCTACTTCTATGTGTATGCAAAATTTCAAAAAGATTGGTTCAGTACAAAGCGTATAAAGAGGTAACAAACAAACAAATGAACAAACTCACTTTCGTATTTATAATTTTAGTTGGGATTATTATTTGTCGAGAATATATCGCATTGCACTGCAACAAGCTGCAAGTTTGCAGTGAATTAAATGCATGGGGTCTACCGCAAGGTTGCGTGTGGGTTATCCTATAGAGGAAATAATACCCAGTAGACCCAGGGACCAATGATAATTTATTAGAAGTAACAACAACTTATATACTAAACTAAATCTACGTCTTGATTGTGTGCACAAAGGGCACGTAAGACTACGGACGTGATATGCTAAGTTATAAATCATTTCCTTATACATTTATGCCTGAGTCCAAGGGTCGCTTTAAATTACTAGTATTTTGTAGCTCGAATTACAATATTACTAGCTTTTGTCCGCGGCTTCGCCCGCGTGAATTTCCCACGGGAACTGTGCTTTTTCCCAGGATGAAAGTTACCCTATGTCCTACTCACACTACTTGGAAGTACGGACTTCCAACTATGTGTATGCGAAATTTCAGGAAGTGTGGTTCAATAGATAAATCGTGAAGAGTTAACAAACAAACAAACAAACAAACTCACTTTCGCATTTATAATATTAGATAGGATTAGGATAATACCTGTACAGGCGCATAGAGCCACAAGGGAGAGCATTGCGGCGCGTTGTAGTGAAGGTGGCCGTCCGGACCGTACTTCTTCTTGTAGAACTTCAGCTCGGTTTTACACGGCTCTGCAAATATACACTCTTGTTTTACACGGATCTGCAAATTATAGACTCAAGGGAGGAATTGATGAATTGACGTAAATGTTGTAGGTTTTTTTTTCATTACCGTTAGTAATTCTTCATCGCCATCCCGTTTCCGACGGACCGTTGCTGAGCTGACAGTGCTGATGTCCTGGTGCATCTACCATGCCTGCTTACAAATCAGGAACTATTCCTCCATCTTTACAAATGTATGTTGTAAGTATTATTCATTACCGTTGGCTGATTCTTCATCGCCATCCCGCTTGCGGCGGTCGCCGGAGAGTCCGGAGACCGCGTTGCCGAGCTGACGATATGGATATCCTGGGGCATCAATCATTCCTACAGATGAGGAATTCTTCCTCAACCTTCACAAACGTTTATTTTTCATTACCTGCTTGGCTGATTCTTCATCGCCATCCCGCTTCCAACGTATATATATGTTGTAAAAAATAATTCGTTTCCGTTATCTGGTTCTTCATCGCCATCCCACTTCCAACGTATATGTTGTAAGTATCGCTCATTACCGTTAGCTGGTTCTTCATCGCCATCCCGCTTGCGGCGGTCGCCGGAGACCGTTGCCGAGCTGACGATGTGGATGTCCTGGCAGCGGCCCTGTCTGCAGACCAGCCCGTCATCGCAACCTGGTTCCAGGAACTCTTCCTCTACCTTCAACATTTAATTAAACTCAACCATTATCATCCTTTTATTTTATCAATTCTCAAATTCAAGATAATTTGAGCTCTACATTTCATTATCTACCTCTATTTCTTGAGATCCGTTTACACGATGAAAAGTTTTTTTGAATTCAGCACATTTTTGATCCAATTCTGGAAGTAAGTAATAAAAAAATTAAGTTACTTACCTATATCTAAATAAACAATGTCTAAAGAATGCAAATATAATAAGTGTCTGTTATCTGGAGAATAATATGGCTTACCGTGTTCTTAACGTAACTTAGTTAAATTATCATTCTGTTAGATTGTGCAAAGTATGTTATATTAATAGTTGCCTTTCCTCGCCCGCCAACCCAAGACAAAAAAATTAAGATTGTCCCGATCTTGGATGAATGTTCCAGGTGCGTAGTCCAACTCGTGCACGTACTGTTGCTTGCAGCTGTAGCCGCGACACGGGACACTCATTACCTTCCTCTACACACACTCAATAAGATGAGATGATCTATAAATTTGTCACTAGATGTCGCCAGGCACAACTAACGGTAGAACATGGTGCACTGCCCGCAACAGTTGCACTGTTCGCGGTCCTGGATGAACACACCGGGGGCGCAGTCCCGCTTGTGCACGTACTGTTGCTTGCAGCTGTAGCCGCGACACAGGATACTCATTACCTTCCTCTACACACACTCCTTAAGATGAGAAGATCTATATATTTGTCACTAGATGTCGCCAGGTACAATTAACTAACGGTAGAACATGGTGCACTGCCCGCAGCAGTTGCACTGCTCGCGGTCCGGGATGAACGCGCCGGGGGCACAGTCCCATTCGTGCACGTACTGTTGCTTGCAGCTGTAGCCGCGACACAGGATACTCATTACCTTCCTCACAAACACTCAATAAGATGAGAAGATTTATATATTTGTCACTAGATGTCGCCAGGTACAATTAACTAACGGTAGAACATGGTGCACTGCCCGCAGCAGTTGCACTGCTCGCGGTCAGGGATGAACGCGCCGGGGGCACAGTCCCATTCGTGCACGTACTGTTGCTTGCAGCTGTACCCGCGACAGGATACGGGACACTCGTTGGGGTTTGTGGGGGGGGAGTAGCGGAAGCTGCGGCGTCTGAAATGATACAAACATGTACAGAGGATTAGCCAAGTAGCAAGACTGACGCTATGGTGAAATGGTCCCAGAATGAGAGGATTGATCACCCGCCTGGTGCTTGCGCTGGCGTCCCCAACTGTAATGAAAAAAACTATTGGCCTAAACATTTTGAGGGCACCGCGCTATTATGTATGACCTTTTTTGGTAATGCTACGGACTCAACATAATTGCTATTGATAGGTGCAAATATGTTGAGCCGGTTATTGCTATTGAGTGACACAAAATTGAAAATACGTACACATTGACAAGAGTATCTTTAGGCATCATAGGGCTGGCTACTGGAATACCTAAAAATAAAATAACAGGTATCAAAATATGGAGTTATGGTTATGATATGACACATCTTCTGTTCGTTTACCAAGGTATTTCTAAAAATCTACGTTCTAATAGTGAAGAGGATAGACCTAATAGTGATGAGGATAGTGACTAATTACTACCAATAAGTGGGTTTTACCGATTGCGAATACAGTTGCACGGAGGAGCTCGAGACATATTTGGTCACCCATCCCGGGAACGACCATTGCTAAAGTTGCTTAACTGCCATTATCGCGGGCCCAGCGCGCGGCCACAGCGCCACTGAGTTTTTCCAAATACAAATGGTGGTAAAAATTAAGGAAGGCACCTTTACCACAGAATTAATATAAGTACCTATACTTAGTACGTTTATTTTGTAATTTTTTATTTATTATTTTTAAGTGCAAATACTTACATCTTCGCAAGGTCTTGTCGCATCGAAGAGCCCTGAACTCCTGTTCCGGATGGCCCCAGTAGGGATTGCAGCCAGCTCTGAAATCTGAAGCAACATTTTCCAAAGATTTCTACCTGACATTTTCCATATCTATCACAAAATTGTCTTGGCTAAACAAACGTTAAACAAACTTTATTCATACTAATACCGAAATGATCAAAAACAAACCTATGGAAGTAATCGGAAGAAATTCTTCACTGTCAAAGTTGTATTCATCTTGAATGCACGACTGGTCGAGTTCTGAAAATAAATAGTCATCATATTTTATCACATCCTAATCCTAACTAATATTATAAATGCGAAGAGTTTGTTTGTTTATTTGTTTGTTTGTTACCTCTTCACGCTTTAACTTCTGAACCAATTTTCCTGAAATTTCGTATTACACATAGAAGTACCTTTCATCCCGCGAAAAAACTCTGTTCCGAAAAAAGCGAAGCCGCGGGCAAACGTTAGCGATTTATAATTTATGGTAAGTATATTGTTGTGCAGTAAAAGGGGAAAGGTTGTAAACTTAGCTGCGAGCTTGCGCGCGCAAGTGCGTGCAGTTCCTAGAGCTGGCCCCCGCGGGGGACGGTTTGCTAGCGGGGGTGTGGCTCTCCCCCGCAATGTGCCGCCCCGCTGACACCTAAAATTCGCTACTGCGACGCGACTTGTTGACTTTTGTTGACTTTAGAACCGCCAGTCTTTATGAATCGGACTGTACCTCTGTAGAAGATGCACTCGTCACAACATCTACACTGGGTGTAGTCAGCTGGCAGGAACATGGTTCGCCACTTTCCGTATTTCTTGTCACAGTATGAGCGGAACTCTGACGGGAGAACTCTTCTTTCCCTATAAGAGAGAGAAGGACAGATGATGATATAACAAGATACAAGAAAACCTTTCAAGATTGGAAACTTCTTATTGAATTAAGACGTCACTCCGTTGGTCTCTTCTGTTATCTTAATAATATTCGTTGGAAAAAAACAGTTTTAAAAAGAGATGGATGGAGTGTTATAGGGATATAAAGTTGTTGAAGGTGGCTATGAGTTAGACCGGAGACTTTCAGACCGGAGAGGATTTTATGGAGGGAAAAGACATTTGGCGCCATCCCAGACAATGGAAACTGTAATGCAGAAGATGATGAGAGTGGTGCAATGCTAGGATAATAAGGTGGAGTACTCTTGCAGTGACTTGCAATAATTTATTTAGAATACATTATTTACTTGCAAGAATCCCGAAACAGCTCACATTCCGTGAAGTTGCTGAAGTGTGGACACTGCGGGCAGATTTGGTAATCTGAAACAGTCAAATTAAATTAAAAGAAGAAGATATTTATGAAATCTATTCTTCTTTATCTGTACCAGGCACGCACGGCACTACTTTGGCGCGCTCTGCTCAACATTGTAGACCAGCTAGTCTATTGTACCATTGACAACACCAGTCAGAAGTATTACAACCTAATAAACTATAGTTTGCATGCATCTCTCTCACGATGTATACCTTCATCGGAAACAAATTAAGGCAGTTAGACTTACCGATATTGCTCCTGCAAATAGGCCTGACAGTCCTCTTACACTGACAGTAGCAGACAGCAATATTACAACCTAGTGAACTATAGTGTGCAATGTGCATGCTTCTCATCACCTTCATCGGAAGCAACTAGAGGCAGTTAAGACTTACCGATATTGCTCCTGCAAATAGGCCTGACAGTCCTCTTACTCGGCATCTGCACCACGACGCTACTTGGTGCGCTCTGCTCACACTTATCATAGTCTATCTCATTCTCGTCATTGCGGACTAGAGACAGGATCTCTGTCTGCCGCCAGTACTCGCTCGTGTCTTGATCCTTGTCTATCAACATTATGAAGGGGAAGTACTGGAAACAGAGATTATTTATAGTAGACGAAGAGTTAACAAAGGAGTAGTTACCTACGTTTGTACATAATATCTCGATGTTACCTACCTAATAGTTTTTGCACCTATTGAAAAAGTATTGGGACTAAATCATGCAAATTCTACAATACAGTAAGATAGCATTCATATGCTATCCTACTAATAATAATAGGTAAATGCGAAAGTATCGATGTATGTGATTAGGTTTGTTATTATTATTATAATCTCGAGTCGAAATGGTTAAATTAGATTTTCTTTCACCAACAGTTGGCCATCTCCACCGCCCTATAGTTGGTCTCATTAAGATCTTTAAAGTATGGATAAGTAGTATATCTATTGCTATAGTATATTGCCTGGACGGCTTAGCTAATTTTGGTGATTATTTTTGGTACACGAATAAAATAAAGCCTGAAACATAAAGTTCCCTGAGTTGAAAGTCATCAATTTAAGATTCTTATTAAACTTACAGTAAGGTTGGACCCTGAGGAGCCATCGTACGAAGCTCGCTTGATCGCTTTAAGATTTTTATCTGTTGTATTGTTGTTATTTTCGGTATCTGTCTTTGGAGTCACACTCAGTACTGGCACCACGTTTCCGGCTCCAGCATAGCTACTAAAGTAAGAAATTAATAGTCCTTGAAAAAGTAGTAAGAGTTTCATGTTTTGTTCTGTTTTTGTTGATTTTTTTTGAAAAATTTGTCAATTGACAGTGGTTATCATCGTAATCTTCTTTTTTATTTTTCTTTGACATTATGTGAAAGAGTTCAATATTGTTGTTGGTGACAATGACGACACCTTCACTTTCAATATTGCAACGATCGCAACATCGCAAGCTTCGAGCAATTAGGACTTCCACGCGATGCTTGGATTATGGCTAGATAGAGCAACACGGACTGCTTTTTATTGAACAAAATGCATGGTAAGAATAGAGTATGAAGTAATTTTGAGTACAATTACTACAATTTTGGGGCGTTGAAATTTGCCTTCGTTGCGACAGAGTACAATTTACAAGTACAATGGGCGGACTTAATGCAAAAGCATTTTCTACCAGTCTACCTTTCTAATCTTGATTGCTAGCCATAAGAACTTTTCTTCATTTCTTTCTTCCAAGAGATCTTTCATCGAAGAGATTTTCTTTCGTCATTGCCGTAACCATAAGCCTCTCTCATACTTCTACAAAGACCGGTTGAAAGCGGCGTGATCAGACCATCTGCAACTTTGTCGGGATCAGGTACCTCAAAATAATTAAAAGGCATTCTGATGAACTGATGAGTTCACGGGAATCCCCTGAAGGATCGGGCTGGGGAATCCTGGTGGACGATGACGGGCAAATACTCGTACGTGTGTTAAGGCACGGTGTGAGGATAGAATATTATATAGTAGTGGTTCTGTAGGCCTCGCGGACGGAGCTCCACAGCAGCGCTAAAACGCACTTTGCAATTTTCCCCCTTTTTGATTTTTTTTAAGTAACCTACTGGCAATCCGAGGTAAAGTTTATTGCAGTCTTCGATCAACTATTGCAGTGCTATTTTGTGTCTCTCTCTCAGCCGAAAGACGTCCACTGCTGGACAAAGGCCTCCCTCAAGGAGTTCCATAACGACCGGTCCTGCGCTTCCCGCATCCATGCACATCCCGCGACCTTCACCAGGTCGTCGGTCCACCGAGTGGGAGGTCTGCCAACACTACGTTTTCCGTTTCGTGGTCGCCACTCGAGAATTTTCTGCCCCAACGGCTATCTGTTCTACTAGCTATGTGCCCCGCCCACTGCCACTTAAGTTTCGCGATTCTGCGGGCTATGTCGGTTACTTTAGTTCTCCTACGGATCTCCTCATTTCTGATTCGATCACGCAGGGAAACTCCGAGCATAGCGCGCTCCATCGCCCTTTGGGTGACCTTTCCTCGCCTTCTTATGATATTTTGTGTACCTACCTATTTTAGTGTAGGTATTTTTTCTTTGCTACTGTGGAGGAAGATTGCTAACAGTATATAAAATTAACAACAGAGTTGTCAAAATAATTTCAAAAATCAACCCACAATAGGCGAAGAAATCGGCGAACGTACTTTTTTGGGAAGTCTGTTGATAATAACAGAATTTAGTAAAACTTTTCTTTAATAGTTTGAGAAATGTTTATTTTAACAGTTATTGTTGATTTTTTGTCCATTTGGTCCTAGTGCAGTGGCGTAGCGAGAGGGGGGGAGGGGCGAAGGGACGCACTGACGCCAGGGCAGCGAAATTCCCCCTTTTGAACCCCCCTACCACTGTCTTTAGGCATCAACAGCGTTTATCGGTTTGTTGAAACCCCACCTCCTCCCTAGCTTGCATAGTCCACCACTTCCCTTTTTGCCAGAACAAAATCCTGAATCCGCAAGGATATCTACTTATATTTTAATAAAAATCAAACAAGTTTTCAATTTAAAGTACAATCATTTATTTATGTAAATACCATTACAAAAGTGTCTAAACAAACCGAAAACTCTACGTCCGGTCTCGTTGGACTCTACCTGTGGTCGGCGTTAGATATTGCTATGGACTTAAGGATCACAAGTAGGCATATTTAAGTAAGCTTGAAATTTTCCAAAAAGGTTTTTTATACAGCGTAAATGAGCAAAGTCACGGACAAAAACTACATGGTACTGGTGGTATGGAAACTAAAGTACCTGAGGAGCGGGTTGAAAGTAATACTTTTCAACCCTAGGGAGGATCGTTTTCTACTAACAACTGTGAAATTATGAAAAATTGTCAGTAGAAAACGATTCTCCCTAGGGGTGAAAAGTATTACTTTCAACCCGCTCCTCAGCCAACTTCAGACCTATTTTCTGAGTATGAGTGAGGAAAAAATCTAACATTGTTATCATATCACAATCGCTTCTCATTTTTCTAGACAACACGATAATTCAGAAAGTTTTTGCTTGCTTGAACTTTGAATAATCGAACTTTGTTAAATAGGTACCAAAATCCCTATTTGCTTTACACTAAAGATCAACTTAATCTATGGCTAAGTCTAAAGCGTACAATGATCTGAAAAAAGAAATATAATAATAACTTTAATAACAAGAAATACTTAAAGTGCGTGTCTATAGAAGAACGAAGCCTGAAATAAAGTGATCTTTTAAGGGTTCCGTTTTTGCCTTTTGAGTTACGGAACCCTAAAAAGAAATATCATAATATTTCTACAGAAAAGAGCGAAGATTGGCGGTGTAAAAATTAACCAATCACAGAGCTCCATTTCTGTTGGAAAGCACCTGGTTGGTCAATCCTTGAACTAATACATACATAGGTACATAGAATCACGTCTTTATCTCTTACGGGGTAGACAGAATTACGGGGTATTTACTTTGAATAAGTACTTAACCTAAATCATAGCAATTCCCAACGGAAACCACATTCAATATTAAATTAAATTTCATAGTCCAGCCCTTAAATCTATGGTAAGATTAAAATTCAATATCGGCAGTTTTAAGACCATCGAGGCTATTGGTCCCATTATAATACAGATGCCACCGAGAGTGGACTTTATGCTAAAGTAATAGGATCCATTTTTCTCTACCGTATCTATTAGTGAGCAATATTTTACTTAGGAATTTAAAAAATGCCTATTTGATTGACCAAGGAAAATATTTGACGTGCGACTGTCTAACTTCATAATTTTAATATAAGCCAATTATTTGGCTTATTACAAAAATTTACATTAACGTTTTGTACTTACTTTTGTACTTATTAAAATTACTGATCCTGAATAATACATATGTCGTGGCCATATCGTACATTTGCTAACTTCATGAAATCCTCGAGAATTCCTTAAATGGTGAAATTCATGAAATGTTTCACTGTCTATTGGCCACATCATGATGTGGTTTGAGCAGATCAATGATAATAAATTGTTTCTCGATATGGGCAACCAAACGCGCGGCTTCTTCATGAATTGGTCAAGATTATTTTTGATCATATCGTAAAGTAGTTACATTTATTACAGCATTCGGCACGAAACAAGACTGTGCTGAAACGAAAAATAGATGTCCTTGGAGGTGCGGTTTGCGGGGGGAAACGGGAATGAATGGTAGCGTGCACCCGCGCTTCCCCGCGCATTCCCCCCGCGAGTCTTACATGCGCAGTCGACGCCATATTGGGTCTTGTTTCCTACCGATACCTGTAATAGTAGAAGAGCTGCAAGCGCTTTGTTATTGTGGGAAGATGGTAGCCGCTGGCGACAACGGTTTCAACAACTTGTTTAATTTTATTACTATTTTTCAATTTTGTTACAAAAATTTGATTAATTTTACTTGTGTCAGTCGGACGTAAATTACAATAAACAAGTTAACATATTCTGGATTTTCATTAAATATTTTATGGACACCCTGTTTATACAATCCGGCCAAATCAAACTAAGTTGCCCACATCATGAAATGCGACTATTTCTTGAAATTCTTGAGCATTTCATGAAGTGAACAAATCTACCATGGCCTCGACACATACACGGAAATAAACTAGATTTGTTTGATTTTAAAACTTGTGAAACACATTTTCCTTGGCTAATTTAAAATATACACATTGGCAGTGATTTTTATTTCCGTGCGATTTATTTTGTATAAACTCAAATCCTATTAAATTTTAATATATGTAAAAAATGTGAACTACATATTTATTCAATTCTAAGAATTAAGTTTTCAATTATCTAATATTAATTAAGTAGTATTTATTTATTGCTATTTTTATTGGACGGAAAATCTAATGCTAAGTGCGTAGGTAAGTAATGTTTTAAAATTACAAATATTTATTCTAACTAGCTTTTAAAGTAACCATGTCAAACCATGCGGAAAAATATCATAACAGAAATAAGAAAAACATAAAAAAACAACTTTTTTTTCATGGAATATATAAACAATTCAACATTCATTTTTAATATAAATAAAACGCAATCTGGAAAAAAATTAACTTCCGTTATTATTTGACTAGAAAAAAAAATTCACATCACAACAATTTAAATGATTTAAAACTCATATTTCAGGTACATTTATACCACTTTTGATACAACTTGTGTAGCTTCAGAACTACCCACATATAAACGAAACTAGTGTATCGCCCAATGATGTGTGCAATGTTAAATTTGACGTTTTACGGTTTGACAGCTCTTTAAGCAATCGCTGTCTTTCTCAACTATGACATTCGTAAATCATTAGCTATACGGCGCCATAAAATTAATAGCTAACCAATCAGGAACGGGCTATTTTCTGAGCTTAAATTAAGAAAACATTAAACAGGTGATCCGCTTGCTCGTTTGCCGCCCTATGTTATAAAAAAAAAGAAAAAAATCGATGTAAAGAAATCTCAATAGATGGCGTTTTATAAAAGCCGAGTCGTATAGGCTACCTATATTGTGTGCTTTTCCCTACCAGAGGCAGAAAAAATCACCTAAAAGTTTGACAGTTGCACAAATCACAATATATATTGATATTTTTTCTTTGTTTTATCCCAAATAATTGACAATCCCGTCCATTGTTGCTTTCTGTATGGACTCGCCTTTTATTAAGCGCCATCTATGAAGTCACGTGGAACTACATTTTTTTTTATTTGGGTCTCGGAAAATCACCCATTAGGCACTAATTTCGCTTTAAGTAAAAAAAATACATTCTGACATTCCAAAAGAGGACATCACAATCACAACACAGATTATCCCAGGAAGTCCGTTTGACATTGTACCCTACAAAGCTACGAAGTGATTTTTATAAAGGTTCCATTTTTGCTTGAGGTACGGAACCCTAAAAAAACTCTACACATCTATAGGTACTCATTTTCTATCTATATTGTCACATGACACATCTATCTATAGGTATTTAAAGTCAAATTTAAACGGACTTCGCGAGATTTTAAATATTACGTGATGTTACGAGTATAAAAATTAAAATCAATTCTTATTAAACGTATGATAAAGATTTGCTTTTAATTCGCACTAATTTTAAGTTAGCATGCTTCAGGTGAGGCCATCTAAATAAACTCACGCGAGTTTTAAAGATAAACCAATTTGTAATGTTAACAGTCTTCTTCTTATAAAAAGAAATTGATTAGGTACTTAAGTACCATAGATTTAGTAAAAAGAACAGACCCGGCATAACATTTTATATACAAACAGTAGTTTGCGGCCGGTCGCCATGTTTTGTCACTATTATTAGTACGCGCAAGCCGCCATCTTTGTGCCAAATCCTTTGTCGGTGCCGGCTTTAGGTATGCACGATTTTTTATAGGTATGTCATGTCTTATTAATTTTTCTTTCGTCTGAGACTTAAATGAATGATGAGGTTGTCAGAAAAAGGTTAAAAAAAATAATGCAATTCGCAAAAAACCGCGAAAAATGACGCGAAATCGTGAATTGATTTTTGTGTTCTGATAGTTTTGTAGTCCCTCAAACGTATATCAAAATACATTCAATCTTACTAAATTCAGTATAGTTAAATCTCTACATAAAAATCTGAAAAAAAGACGCCTTAAAAACACCAAAATTGGTTTAGCCTTAAAACATTCTAAAAATGAGATTCGTCGTTCTTAATACCGTCCTTAATAAAAACCTCATCGAATACTGGTCCTCAAGTCCATCAAGGCACTGGCAGTTATCACTCCATGTCTCTGATTCCTGAGTCCATAGTCCGCATCACCGCCTATAGTCACCGTAGAAAAAGATGTCGAATTCCGTCGATGCTGCAAAGAGGTTTTCTTACCACTGAAACTGTCCGGGCTTCGTCTCCTGACTGGTTGAAAATAGTCCCCTTGGCAATGGGTTTCGGTCCAGTCGTGATATGGTCTTGTTGCTCTGATAGGTTTGTTTATGGTATGCTCCGATGTGTAGTCTTTGGTCCGGTCTAGTTTGGCCCGGGTCTTCGTGTCTGCTGAGGCCGTATGCTTCGTCGCTTTGAAGAATTGCTTTTCGACGTCATGGAACGATTTCGTGCTTTTGCTGGCTGTCGATGGTAGGGGTAGCGTCTTGCTACTGTAATATAATTATAGGATATTTTACTTTAACACTTTTACTGTTAAGTATATGTCACCCTAACAATACTAGCACTTCCTGAGGTACGCATGAACCTAAACTTTGCCAGAGGGGAAAGCCATCTATGGCGAGTTCTTTTCGTTTAGCGTGCGGAAGTCCTTGTTGCTCGAAGGTTATGAAGAAAGTGGATAATTTGCGTAGACAAAGCTTAGTGGACTAATATTACAAACTAAATCCTAATCTTAACTATCTAATATTATAATCCAAAAGTGAGTTTGTTTGTTTGTTACCTCTCCACGCTTTATCCACTGAACCAATCTTCCTAAAATTTCGCATACACAGAAGTACTGAGAAGGACACAGGGTACCTTTCATTCCGGGAAAAAGCACTGTTCCAGTGGGAAATTCACGCGGGCGAAGCGGCGGGCATAAGCTAGTACTAAATATCTCTGATGACCAGCGTTCCCCTTGGCCATGATGATGTACAGTTTGTTCCTGTATCATCGACCGATACTTGCTTTGCAAAAAATATTGGACTAATATTACAAATTACATACAAAATATCCCACCTCTGATGTTTCCTCTGGTGAGCAGCGTTCCCATTGGCCATGATGCTGTAGAGTTTGTTCCTGTAGTTATCGACCGATACTTGCTTAGCGAAAGATAGTGGACTAAAATTACAAACTGCATACTAAATATCCCACCTCTGATGTTTTCTCTGGTGAGCAACATTTCCCTTGGCCATGATGCTGTACAGTTTGTTCCTGTATCATCGACCAATACTTGCTTAGCAAAATATAGTGGACTAATATCACAAACTACATACTAGGTATCCCACCTCTGATGTTTCCTCTGGTGAGCAGCGTTCCCCTTGGCCATGATGCTGTACAGTTTGTTCCTGTAGTCATCGACCGATACTTGCTTAGCGAAAGATAGTGGACTAATATTACAAATTATATACAAAATATCCCACCTCTGATGTTTTCTCTGGTGAGCAGCATTCCCCTTGGCCATGATGCTGTAGAGTTTGTTCCTATAGTCATCGACCGATACTTGCTTAGCGAAAGATAGTGGACTAATATTACAAATTATATACAAAATATCCCACCTCTGATGTTTTCTCTGGTGAGCAGCATTCCCCTTGGCCATGATGCTGTAGAGTTTGTTCCTGTAGTCATCGACCAATACTTGCTTAGCAAAAGATAGTGGACTAATATTACAAACTACATACAAAATATCCCACCTCTGATGTTTCCTCTGGTGAGCAGCGTTCCCCTTGGCCATGATGCTGTACAGTTTGTTCCTATAGTCATCGACCGATACTAGCTTAGCAAAAGATAATGGGCTAATATTACAAATTACATACAAAATATCCCACCTCTGATGTTTCCTCTGGTGAGCAGCGTTCCCCTTGGCCATGATGCTGTACAGTTTGTTCCTGTATCATCGACCGATACTCGCTTAGCAAAAGATAGTGGACTAATATTACAAATTACATACTAGGTATCCCACCTCTGATGTTTCCTCTGGTGAGCAGCGTTCCCCTTGGCCATGATGCTGTAGAGTTTATTCCTGTAGTCATCAACTGATACTTGCTTGTCGTCTCTCAATGGAAGTAATACGTCTGAAGGTAATGTTGGTTCGTCCCGTTCGCGGTGGAACCTGAAAACACGTTCGATCAAACAAAATTTTATCAAATTACCAAAAATAAGAAACTTTAATCGACGTGGAGATAATAGGAACTCGAGCAAGCAAAAACTACAAGACGGATTTTGATTAAATTTAGTACGAAGGTAGAATATATCCTGGAATAGGATATAAGGTACTTTTTATCCCGAAATTTCCACCGAAGCTTAGCCCCGGGGCACAGATTTCAAAATATTTGTAAACACTTCCCATCATATTCCCCTGCGGACTGTACAGATTCCATTACATATTCATGGTACAAAGCGCCCTCAGGGCCGAGTCTCTAACCTGATTAAAAAACTTCCTTTCTCTTCTATTTAGTCTTCTATCTTTGCGCCAAATCTGCCGCGTCTTTTGGCGTACAGAACTGGCAGTGACATAAGGGAAGTTCTAGATTTTCTATCTACTATTCTATGACCACAAACACTCACTTCCCAACATATTCATGGTCCAAGGCCCTCTCGGCGCTGAGTCTCTTGGCAGGGTTGAACACCAACAACCTCTGCACGAGGTCCGCCGCGTCCCTCGGCGCGCAGGACAGGAGGGACGTGAGGGACGGCCCCCCGCCCGTGTTGGACGCTTGTTCCTTGATCAGGGATGAACCGTAGCCGCTGCACACTGCTGCTATATCTGAGTCAAGTAAATATATAAATATACGGTCATTTACTAAATTAGGTACCCAGAAATACCTAATAATATAATTAAATATTCTACTTTTCCCGAAGGTTGGTAGAGTAATTACGAGAAATAACAAATTATCTGTAGTACCTTTTGTGTAACTACGAGAAACAACAAAATAATCCGTACTACTGGGTAACTACGAGAAATGACATAATAATACGTACTACCTTTTGTGTAATTACGAGAAACGACAAAATAATATGTACTACCTTTTGTATAACTACGAGAAACGACATAATAATACGTACTACCTTTGGTGTAACTACGAGAAACAACATATAAACTGCACTGCTTTTTTGTGTAACTACGAGAAACAACAAAATAATCCATACTACCTTTTGTAAAACAACGAGAAATAATACAATCTGTACTACCTTTTGTGTAACTATGAAAACCAACATAATAATCCAGAGCCTTTTTTGTAACTACGAGAAACAACAAAATAATCTGTACTACCTTTTGTGTAACTATGAGAAACGACATAATAATACGTACTACCTTTTGTGTAACTACGAGAAACAACATTATCTGCACTACCTTTTGGGTAACTATGAGAAACAACACTAAATCCCTACTGCTTTTCGTGTAGCTATGAGAAACCAAATATAATTACCATCAGCAGAAGGTTTGGGCAGCGCGCACATGATCCTCTCCACCTGGTTGACGGTGGAGGTCCCCGGGAACAGGGGCTTCCCCGTCAGCATCTCGCCCAGGATGCAGCCTAGCGACCACATGTCTATACCTTTTGTGTAGCTGGAGACAAAAAAACTTTGGTCGTTAGAATCTCAAACAACGGGACTAGAAAAGTATTTTTCCTTTGTCTTCTTTTAGGGGGACAAAACCTACGGAAACCTTTGGAATGAAGATCCTTATTTTTACTTTTGTAGTCTTAGATGCTGGCAGTAAAATCGACTCGAATGCTGACGGAAAATAGCATGACGGCGTAGTGGCACGATGCCCATTTGTTTTAGATCTATTGGACATCCTGTGACGGCTAACTTTTTTTTAATTTTTTTAATAGGAAGTGAAACGACCTGTCGGCCGGCCCAGATACCGCTTGAGGGATGTTGGAGGTCCTAAGAGGTTTGGAGGCCCTCCAAAGAAAGAGTCTACAGGCAGGAA
Source organism: Ephestia elutella (assembly GCA_018467065.1). Taxonomy (NCBI): domain Eukaryota; kingdom Metazoa; phylum Arthropoda; class Insecta; order Lepidoptera; family Pyralidae; genus Ephestia; species Ephestia elutella. Next base: position 5,424,517 of record CM031583.1, read on the forward strand.
GTGGCGCAGAACAGGAAGGAGCGGAAGCTTCTTGTATCGCAAGCCAAGATCCTCTTTGGGTCGACGAGCCATCGAAATAGGAACATAGAATATTTTTTTCACCTTATTTTTTTTTTTATGAGCTTTGACTCTCTCTTTAGTCGTATTTCCTCATGACTGAGAGTCGTGATCATTATGTGCAGAGCAACTACGCTCTGCTGCCAGAAAATGTGCGCAGAGCGAATCCGGACAAACGAAGTGGCGGGAAGAATTCTGTACCGGAACTTCACCGGGAAAAAACCACCGGTAAAACTAAGTACCGGGAAAAAATCTCCACGCGGCACCACGTCTGTCCGACTAGAATCTAACTTAAGCTATACGCAATCTGCTACCACCGTAGCTTATGAAGGGAGCTACAGGGCCCTATATGATAACCTAACCTATAAATTAATTACACTTAAAAAACACTTACCAAGCTAAATCTTCTTTCTCTTCGGATCCAAACTTGAGTATCTTCGGGAAGGGGGAATTCCTAATCACCCTACCTAACCCTTGAGATCTCAATTCCCCAGGACAAATAAATAGATTTCTTCCCGTAGTTTCACTCGGGAACAGCCAGATGTGAACAGCCAGCCACGTTTCACCTCTCACAAGAAAAAGTCACCATGACGGGTACACAAACACAAAGTTCAATAGTTATTTAACAAACAGGAAATTCACAAACACAACTCAAGCTAATTAGCAATCAAAGAACGCGGAACCTCTCGCGTATTAAAAATCAAACCGATATCGCATAGGACAATTGCGACCGTCCGCGAGCCATTCGCGCTAGCAAAGTGAAAACCCCGAACGCCCTCTGGCGGCAGCAATGGGAAACGCCTGCGTTTAGTTTTACCCAATATATTACAAACATCCCCCCGTCCCGGTCTGAGAAGCAGACCGCTAGCTTACTCTACGGGAAGGCGGGCGAGAGAGGTCACACCTCTCCTTAAAATCGAACCGTCGACCAACACCTCAGCCACACGCGGAGTGCCATCTCCGCCAAGAATCAAACGTAATATGCGAGCTCGTCGCCAAAGCAATGAGGGCAAATTTGCCTCTTTTAACAATACTAAATCACCCTCCCTGGGAGGCTCAGTCCTGTCTGTCCACTTCACTCTTTGCTGCAGCAAATGCAAATATTCAAGCGACCAGCGACGCCAAAAGTCCTGGCTCATTTGCTGCAACATTTGAAAACGCGACAACCGATATACGCGTTCATCCTTCCACGGGTATTCGGGCAGGGCATTCAACGGCCCTCCCACCAAAAAATGACCAGGGGTGAGAGCTTCCAAGTCATTTGGATCTGGAGATAGCGGACAGAGAGGACGAGAGTTGAGGACCGCCTCAACTTTACAAAACACTGTGGCCAGCTCTTCAAAAGTTAGAGCCGTTTCTCCGATAATGCGGCGGAGGTGGGTCTTTGCGGATTTCACAGCCGCTTCAAAAATCCCTCCCCAATGGGGGCAACTTGGGGGACTAAACTTCCAGGTTATTCCCCTTTGGGCAGCAATTTGACTTAAACTAGTACAATTTTTATCAATAAACACAGAAACATCCTTAAGATAATTTACAGTTCCTTTATAGTTTGTGCCATTGTCAGACCTAATAAGGGAAGGTAGACCTCGACGCGAAACAAAGCGATCCAACGCGGCGACGAAGGCCTCCGTAGTCAGAGCCGATACCACCTCCAAATGGACAGCCTTGGTGGCCAAACAAACAAATACACACAAATAGCCCTTCACAATACGGGCATTACGAAAGGGAGAAGCCTTGATCGAAAAGGGACCGGCAAAATCGGTTCCAACGCCGTCAAACGGTCTCGAAGGTCGGATTCGATCAGCGGGCAAATCACCCATCTGTGGTTGCATCGTGGATGCCTTCAACCTATAACATGCAATACATCGAAACAGGACACTACGGATTGCTCTTCGGGCTGACAAGATCCAAAACTCGCGTTGCAAAATAGCCAACAAAGCATTGCACCCAGCATGGGCGTTACGAATGTGTCGATCAGACACCAAAAGCTGCACCAAGGGTCCGCCCTTGGGCAACAACAGAGGATGGCGAGTCTCATATGGAAGATCCGCCTTCCGGAGCCTGCCTCCAACCCGAAGAAGCCCATCCGAGTCGATGTACGGGTTCAAACGAGCGACCGCGCCCTTCAACTTAGCGCGTCCGTCGCGCAAAATACGAAGCTCTGACTCAAACCGTCCGGTCTGCACGACACGGACCCAATGCAACAATGCGCTCCGGCGCTCTTCTGCACCTGCAATCGGCTCCAACCGCTTTGCCTGTGGGTTTCTACAATTATGTATGAAACGCTTAATCCAACTGGTAACACCCAGAAGCTTATCCAAGCTGCTATACCGAGCAAGTAGCCAATCCGGCTCCGACGTCGTCTCAGCGACTACAGCATGTACACGGAGCCCAGTCAAACTCAAAGAAGTAACGTCTGTCTGACAGACAGGCCAAGAAGTTTCTGATCCCATCAGCCACTCTGGACCCCACCAGAGCGGGTGTGACACCAATTCTGGTGCCGTACAACCTCGGGAGGCACAGTCCGCTGGGTTAAGCTCTCCCGGCACATGTCTCCATGTTATATCAATTCCGATATTCTGGATTTGGGAAACCCGATTTCCCACAAAAACCTCCAAGGTATGTGGGGCCGCGCGCAACCATGCAAGCGCGACCTGGCTATCCGACCAGGCGAAGATGTCCCGTATTTCGACCGTGGCCGCCAGTTCACTGGCAACGTGATGCAACAATTTAGAGAGAAGGTGAGCTCCACTCAACTCAAGCTTGGGAATAGTCAGCCTAGTCCTGATGGGGGCGACCTTGCTCTTCCCTAACAAAAGCGAGACATTGACCCGGCCATCGGCGTCAACTGTCCGCATATAGACTGACGCGGCGTAGCCTCGCTCCGACGCGTCACAAAAGCCATGCAGGCTGGCTCGATATTTCCCGGGGGCAATATTCGACGAGGCAAGGCAATCCGATTGACTTCCTTAATCGATGAAAACAACTCGAGCCAATCATCCAATGGAGGACCAAACAGCGGCTCGTCCCACGAGACGCCCAAAGTCCAAAGTCTCTGAAGAAGACACTTCGCAGAGAATATCACTGGACTGATCCAACCGCTTGGATCAAACATACGAGCTATTACGGACAACACCGTTCTCTTAGTCCAGACCTTTGGTATTTCCAAGTCCACTTGGAATGTAAAAATATCGGTTAGCGGCTGGTACTGCATGCCCAGCACCGCTATCCTGTTGGGATCATCCACATCCTCAAACAGGTGAGGGTTCTGTTGGTGATCCTCCGGGATCCCTTCTAGAACTTTAGGCTCATTAGACAACCACTTACGTAGCTCGTAGCCACCTGTCTTCAATATTTCAATCAATTCATCCCGCAGTAGGAGGGCCTCCTCAATACTTTGGGCTCCGGTGCACACGTCATCAACATACAAGTCACGTGACAGCACGGAAGCCCCACGGGGAAAGCGGATCCGTTCCCGCTCTGCCAATTCAAGCAATGATCTGATGGCGATATAGGGACTAGATTTCAAACCATACGTGTTTGTGTTGAGTTCATACACCGTCACAGGATCCTCAGGGCGCTCACGCCAGAGTATCAACTGGAATCGCCTGTCCTCAGGATGTATGACTGTCTGGCGGAACATCATCCGGATGTCCGCGCCAAAAACCACTTGATGTCTTCTAAAGTTCAAGATGATGTCAATTATGTCCCTATGCAATTTGGGACCCGAATGCAAACACAGATTCAACGAAACCCCGTTCGAAGTGGGTGCGGACCCATCGAAGACGGTCCTCAATTTGCCTGTTGAGGCCTTCACCACCGCGTGGTGGGGCAAAAAATAATGCTCAGTTGAGCTCCAATCAACTCGAGCCGGAGACATGTGACCCAAATCCTCGTACTCGCGCATAAATTCAATATATTTATCGCGAAGTACGTGGTCACGCTGCATGCGTCGCTCCATGGACAGCAGTCGTTTCTCCGCAAGCGCCCTACTTTGCCCTAGGCTAGGACGAGAGGCAACAAAGGGTAACCTAGTTACAAACCGACCGGAGGGCAACCTCTCCGTGGTCGATCGAAAAAGGGCTTCGCACTCAGCGTGTTCCGGATCCATCCTGGAACTCATAGGTGGCTCCTCCACCTCCCAAAACCTTTGCATGGTCTTGGCCAAGGACGCAGATGCGACAACCGGTGGCTCCTCCGCGGTGCCATTATCAAACACAGGGCCCATCAGGGCAAAACCAAAAATCGTAGACACTGCCATCAGTGAAGACGAACCCAGAGCTTTCTGGGTACCCAACAAAATCCAACCCAATACGTCCGAGCCCAGGAGCAAGTCCACTGGGCCGGGATGAAAGACAAAGGGGTCGGCCAAATCCAGACCCGAAACCAAAGACAACACACCCGGCGGTATGTCTGTCGAGGGGTGCCAACCCGCAATGGTATCCATTACCATAGCCGAAGTCGTGATCCTCATTGTGGAGGACTTCAGCGAAGAAAAGGTGACAAGGGTCTGGCCCGTCAGACACTTCACTTGTATGCCACCAACTCCAAGAAGTGGCACAGGCGAGTCTTCCACGACTAAACCTAACTGGCGTGCCACTCGAGTGGTAACCAAACTGCTTTGAGCCCCTGAGTCCAACAGAGCTCTCAAATTCATGGCTTCCCCCCCACGACCCCATACGCGGACCACCGCGGTAGGGAGCAGAACCGTCCGCGGCTCTGTCCCAGCAAGGGAGCAAGCTAGTTACGGGCTCCCCACTCTCTCCAAACCAGGGGGGCGCCACTGACCCGGATAATATGGCGGGCGAGTGCACATCCCCATCTGAGGGGGGGCATAACCCGCGGCCCGGCCATATCTATGGTACGGCGGGTGGTACTCCAGCCGTGGGTACTCGTGCAGCGGTGGAGAAAACCGCTGCGGCTGCATGTGTTGGGCATTGGTAACCCGCGTGGAGGGGGGTGTCCCCACTCTCACGTCCGATCTAGGGCCCCCGCCCATGGGGGCCCTATCCGGGGCCTGGCCAGCCACATACTGGCCACGACCTTGGGGCGCGTGGTCCCGGTCCGCCAAGACCCGCGCCGATACGCGACCCCCCTCCCGAGGGGGGGTGCGACGAGCGAAGCCGCGTCCTCCGTCCGATGGTGGAGGGCTTCGCGCAGGAGCGCCCCCGCCCATAGGGGACCCCTGCCTCAACATCCGGGGGCCATCCCCGTTCCGGTTCATGCAGAGCATCACGTGGTGCAGCCCACGGCATGCACTGCATGGTATGGCTCTGGGACAGTCACGTGCATAGTGACTGCCCAAACAGTAAAAGCAAAGTTCATGCCGCCTTGCCATGCGGCGCCTATCTTGTACTGGCAGTCTCTGCCAGTCCCTGCATTGTAGCAGGCTGTGGCCCATCCGGCCACATTGCAGGCAGTCCGCGTCCCTCGCGACTGCTGCCGTGTGCGCAACCCGCACACCAGCTCCACGCGGTGGCGGTTGCCGTCCCTGTTGGGGCCTCCCTCGCCATGAGGGTTCCAAGGGCCTACGTTCAGGCGCTCTGGATGGCGCTGAGTCCGTCATGGTATTCTCAGCAGCCCGTGCCTCAAACTCCAAAAACTTCACCAAGTCAGTGAATGTTGGTAGGGTGGTGCTATCCCGTTCCGCATTCTCGCGCTCAAATCGCGAGCGGATGTCATTGGGTAATTTGCCCAATACAATGTGCACCAGCAAAAAGGACCATTGGTCCACCGGCAGCCCCAGTGTGCGGAGCGCGTTACAGGCCACTGTAACGGGCGTGAGCAACTGCAGGCGCAACTGTGCCCTGTTGGCCACCTTGGGCAGGGCCATCAACTGTGCGGCGTGCGCATCCGCTAACAAACGTAAGTTTTGGTAGCGGGAGTTCAATAACTCCCAAGCCGTATCGTACTGGTCGTCCTCCACCCGGAGGTGCTGGATGAGCGACCGCGCTTCATCCTCAAGAGTGGAGAGGAGGTAGGCCATCTTCTGGGCCTTCGACAAATCCTGTCGTGCTACGACCAGGGACTCAAACATATTTTTATATGCTACCCACTCCTCCATCCTACCCCCAAAGTGGGACAGCGGAAGGGTGGGGAGCCGACCAGTAACCGCTGGTCCTTCCTGTCTAACAGGTGTGCGAGGGGCTGGTCCGCCAGCCTGTCTCGCCCTTATTGCGGTCACCGCCTCCGCGATATCATCGTGCAGACTCAGGATCTGGTCCATGTCCGCCATGTGACCTGCGTAGGCCTCCGGGGTAAGATCGGCTTCGGTAAGCGCCGCCATGGCCGCTTCCGCGCTAATCAATCGTGAGTGGAGGTGATCCGCTCTTAGCAGTATGGCGCCCTCCCTGTCCTTCCGGGACAGGAGTCCTCCGGCCGTCACAAACCATCTCAATTCGTTGGCGAGTGTCGCCCTAGCATTGGAGGCCTTCGCCATCGCGTCAAGTCACAAACAAAAAATAACAAAAGGTAAATAAAAAACAACAAAATCAAGCAACTACACGAAGAACCGCGGTAGGTATGAGAATGGCACAAACCCGGAACGCACGGTACAAACCGCAAACAAATACAAAAAAGGTTACAAATATTCTTATACAAACAAACTAAGAAAAATCTAATAATTTTTACAAACAATTAATTATTTTTTACAAACGAACAAATAGAGGGTAGATAAACTACGCTCTGCTACCAGAAAATGTGCAGAGCAACTACGCTCTGCTGCCAGAAAATGTGCGCAGAGCGAATCCGGACAAACGAAGTGGCGGGAAGAATTCTGTACCGGAACTTCACCGGGAAAAAACCACCGGTAAAACTAAGTACCGGGAAAAAATCTCCACGCGGCACCACGTCTGTCCGACTAGAATCTAACTTAAGCTATACGCAATCTGCTACCACCGTAGCTTATGAAGGGAGCTACAGGGCCCTATATGATAACCTAACCTATAAATTAATTACACTTAAAAAACACTTACCAAGCTAAATCTTCTTTCTCTTCGGATCCAAACTTGAGTATCTTCGGGAAGGGGGAATTCCTAATCACCCTACCTAACCCTTGAGATCTCAATTCCCCAGGACAAATAAATAGATTTCTTCCCGTAGTTTCACTCGGGAACAGCCAGATGTGAACAGCCAGCCACGTTTCACCTCTCACAAGAAAAAGTCACCATGACGGGTACACAAACACAAAGTTCAATAGTTATTTAACAAACAGGAAATTCACAAACACAACTCAAGCTAATTAGCAATCAAAGAACGCGGAACCTCTCGCGTATTAAAAATCAAACCGATATCGCATAGGACAATTGCGACCGTCCGCGAGCCATTCGCGCTAGCAAAGTGAAAACCCCGAACGCCCTCTGGCGGCAGCAATGGGAAACGCCTGCGTTTAGTTTTACCCAATATATTACAAACACATTATATGGAATGAAACACACACAACGACTCTCTTGGCAATTTTAATGGAGTGGTTTGCCATTGCCTTCTCCATTTCACACACTAGCTGATAATCATCAACCAGAGTGCAGGTTTCCTCACGATGTTTTTTCCTTCACCGGAAGCAAGTGGTGGTCGATGAAAACTAACACGAGTCAGATTGGTATACAAACTCATGTAGCCCGGGCAGGATTCGAACCTGGGATTTTGTATCCACAGGCAGGCGCCCTACCACTCAGCCACCACCGCTTCAACTAAGCTTTGACTAAGAAGGTATATACTCACTTCTTGCTGGCGATGAGTATCTCAGGCGCGCGGTACCACCTAGTGGCGACATAGTCGGTGAGGCAGGGGTCGGCGCCCTCCTGCCCGCCCGAGTACATGCTCGACACCGACCGCGCCAGACCAAAGTCTGCTAGCTTCACTCTGAGGGGGTAAAACGGCCACTTGGATGAATCGTCAAATATTTAAAAATTAACCTTATTGTAACATACATAAGGTTCATTTTTACTTGCTCGACACCAAGTCTGCTAACTTCACTCTGAGGAGGTCAAATGGCCACTTTGACACATATTTAAAAATGAACCTTATTTAACCAAAAGAAGAAATGAGTCATATTATTCCACTAGACATAAGGTTCATTTTTTAATCCTAACTAAAATTATAAATGCAAAAGTGAGTTTGTTTGTATGTTTATTTGTGTTTTACATATTCACGCTTTATCTACTGACCCATTCATCCTAAAATTTCGCATACACATAGTTACAAGTACTGAGAAGGAGATAGGGTACCTTTCATCAAGGGGAAAAGCACTGTTCTCATGGGAAATTCACGCGGGCAAGGCCGCTGGCAACAGCTAGTATAATATATATTTTATTGGTTTTAGCTCAAGACTCAGGGTAATATTATGAAAAAAATAAAACAGAAACGTGCACAAAACACTCTAAACCACAGACAAATAACCATGAAAACTATAACAATAAAAACAATAGATTACCTAACTAAAACAATAAAAACAATAGATTACCTAGCTATAACAATAAAAACAATAGATTACCTAACTATGACAATAAAAACAATAGATTACCTACAAGCGCTGTCAATAAGCACATTACTCGGCTTCTGGTCCCTGTGTATTACGTTCCCAGAGTGTATGTACTTGGTGGCCTTCAGCATCTGGTACATGATGTACCGCTTGTGGATGTCTTTGAGGATGTTCCCGCGCTTTATCACGTTGTGGAGGTCCGTCTCCATGTACTCGAAACCGAGGTAGATGTCGCGATTGTTTAGCGCTCTGAAACAGTAGCGGATATAGGGGGGCGGCACGGGGGCACGTGCCTGTGGAGGGAGATTCCATAACAGTGCATATTAAATTAAGAAATAACAGAAACGTGCCCCCCCCAGACCTGTACCTACTGAAATTTTTTTCTTATAGTTTCTGACAAGTTTATTTTTGCCCATGGTCCTTTTACAGTGGCGTAGTATGAACCCTTCTCGGGGCAGGCATCAGGGCAGATGTCGATTTGTTGAACATTGTTTATTTATTCAATTTCGTATATTTATTAAAAATAAATGGAAACATTCATCAAAATTTTTCTTATTTATAGGTAGGTACTTAATATATCTAAAAAAAATTTTGCTTGCCATTAAAATTATAGTGAAGTTAGCCACAGATGTCACTAGCCCAAGTAGTCTTAGCATTATAAACAATAATTACAAAAGCGAAACGAAACATACTTACCGGTGTATACTATGAAGTTTCACAACGTTTGGATGATTGCGGAACGATTGTAGAAATATAATCTCTCTGAACGTTCTCTGAGCATCAGTCTGGTTGCGGAACGCATCAAAAATCTTTTTAATTGCCACTACATCCTTCGTCTTCTTATCCACCGCTTTCCATACTATTCCATAGGCACCTTTGCCAAGCCTCTTCTTGATTTCAAATCTCTTTTGAATATGCTCGTCAATTTCAGACATATTTTTTTCAGGACTTTTCTTTTGAACCGGCTGTTGTTTTGAGACATCTTTTTTTCTTTCTTCCTTCTTCACGTTTTGTTGACTATTCATTTGTAATTTCCGCAAATACACTCCTTGAACTACTTAGTAGTGAAATCCAGATCTAAAATTCAACATTGTGTAAGTAACTATAGAATTGATTACTCTGTGGGACATAAAATGCAAATTTTACGCGATATTGCTAATTTATACGACCATGGTAGCAGAGCGTGACGCCGATCATTTTAATTTATTGATTCAAATACACTAAGCAACCAAAAACAGATCGATAATATGAGATGTCTTACAAAAAATAAATTATCTATAATAGTTTGAAAAACTCTACTAAACTTGTACACAACTTCGTACTTACACAGGAAACTGCTTTCACACAATTCAAATAACATTTTTTTATATGTTTACGAGATAATATTGCGTGTTGAATACAAATTTACGGAAAATATCGGCACATTTGAACTGTAGATTGCCGAAAGTCATTTGTTTACGGCGCCCATTCTAACAACATGTCAGTTGCCATGACAACTTCGGATGACAACTTAGTAATGTGAAAGAAAATCCATAATTTGTTTAATCGATATTCAATATGAAATCGATACGTTATCGACAATATTATATTAGATCATAGAGTATATAAAAACGTCTTTTGTAGATATATTTATTAATGATACCTACATAAACTACACGCCACGAAGTCGTATGATCGAATCTCTACGTTAGGTATCTACCTATAAAGTTGTTCAAGTTTTAGTTTCTCTACTTTTTTATTTTATTTATTTGTTTATTAATTTTTGTACACAACAAATACATACAAAGGAAACAAAACATAACTAGGAAAACTAAGTACAAAGGTAAGTACTACTTATTTTATATGTTTGCTTTTTTATTTTCTAGTTTCTTAAGTAATATTTCAAATTCCTACCTATATGGATTTTAAAACATACTTAAGATTGTATCATTAAATTATTTAAAAATTTATAATACTTGAACAACTTCATCTTCATTTAATGAAGATCAGTCTCACAAACAGTAGATGAATAATATATTAACCCACAGACTTCTCTTTCTCTCTCTTCAGTCGTATTCCTCTTGACGGAGGGTCGTTGTCATTATATGGAATGAAACACACACAACGACTATCTTGGCAATTTTTATGGAGTGGTTTACCGAGGGTTTACCATTGCCTTCTCCATTTCACACACTGGTTGAATAATCATCAACCAGAGTGCAGGTTTCGTCACGATGTTTTCCTTCACCGAAAGCAAGTGGTGGTCGTGGTCGATGAAAACTAATATAGGTACTTGAGTCAGATTGGTATACAAACTCATGTAGCACTGGCAGGATTCGAACCTGGGACCTTTGCAGTCACAGGCGGGCGCCCTACCATTCGGCCACCACCGCTCGCCCACAGACTTATAACTTACTTATATTAAAAAAATATATAAATTGTTCAAGTTTTAGTTTCTATACTTGGTCTGAGAAGTTTTTTTTTATATGTTTACTTTTTTATTTTTTATTATCTAGTTTTTTAAGTAATATTTCAAATCGTTAAAAGTATATTATATTTATTTTTATCTATTCATGACAAAATTAGAAGTTGTAATGGGTATCCCACGCATAGCAACGGCCCAGTGACGCATCGGCGATCATCACCTGGGAGCCCTTTGTGCTGTTACTGTTTCGGCTGTATGGCCCTTGAAACTGTCGCCATATTTCCTCCGGTGAAGCAGTATAGTTTGACGTAGCGACCAAGTAGGCTTCGATAAAAAAAAAAAAGCTCAGACGCCAGGACGCCAGACTCCCAGCAAGCTCACGACAGGTTCTCACACAGCAGTCGGTTCTGAGTTCTGACGAACCCAGCTAAGAGACTTGTCGTTCCCGTCCCTTGGGACGGGATGGCGCTGTTGATCGTCCGAGCCATGGCTCGGACACGATACGCTGATAGACCGGCCGTGACGTCCTTTCACCCCTAAGTATTGTCTAGATTCACTTAGGTCTTCTCATAGCCTAGGTAGTGTAGGGGTAGGTTCGCAACCTTATAACATAGTCACTTTCCAGATACGATAGCTATGTATTAACTTTAATTATGTTTGAATAGAATTGTCTAAATTATCAAGACTTATGAGTTACCTATGTTAGAACTTTCTAGATTACCTAGCCTAATTCTAGATTGTCCTAGTGTTTCACTTGATGTCTAATACCGCATGTTACCGCGATAGCATTGATTTGTTAGATTTCGCACTAGGATGATTATGTTTTTATATATTTTACACATATTTTTATTATTATACATTGACTTGTTTAACTGTCGTTAACCATTTCCTACATCTTATTATGTTTACATATTAATTTCCGACCACGCACTTGATTTGTATAGCCTTTGGATCACCTTTGGATAGATTCGTAGTTTTCCAATAACTATTTTCTTTAACTATTGCAATGTATACTCTTATAAATATAAGTAGATTTACATTGTCACCATGTTTCATATCATAACATTAGCATGGTAGCTAACTAGCCAAATATATAATACTAATAAATATATTTAGTTTTGTGAATATTCAATGACTCAATGATCGTATCGGTTATTCAGCAATAAAATATTTTTCTTGTTTTCTACTGGTCTTGATCATTTGTATCTCTTTTACTTAGCTTACCTAAAGTACTAAATTTTTGCAATGAGTAAATACACTGATATACTTTTACATTACACATTTAGTTGAAAGGTACACGTTCAGTACTTCTTTGTTAGGTAGGAATGAGTTATCTGTCCGCTATTCAAGCATCTCGATTAGCTAGCCGTAGTCTAATAAGCCACACGGTGCTTGCTGCTCTCAGTTTTGAAAATTTGGCTTCACTTTTTCTAACTTTCTCTTGGACAGATGATTCCCCCTCTTACAAAGTGAGTTTAGACTTTATATTTTCTAAAATACAAAGGATGAATTTTCTTCCTTCAAATCATGGATGTAAAATATTGAAATAATAGTTTTAATAAAACTAGTATATCCAGATAACTTTTTACTGAGGTAACTTTCAAGAACAAACAGTAAATAGAAAAATGTAGATGGTTGATAATGGATCATTGAAAGATTGAGAGTTCTACATGTTAATATAAAATAAAATCAAAAAATTATTAACTACAATTTTGTATATTAAATATAGGTACAAACCGTAGGTAGTTAATAATTTTTTTGACAATTTTGACTTGCTTGAAGCTTGACTTAAGTAGGCGGTTTACATAATTTACATATCACGCAACAAATATAAAAGTAGACAGCATAAAATAAAGTTAGTAGTAAAACTTAAAACTTTGTAAAACAACGCATATAAAAATAAAATCTTAAAAGTTTGTAAATAAAAAAAAAACTCAACAATTTATGGATGAATGGGTATAAAACATCACACAATATTTCCAAACTACTAAATAATCGATTCACTGGAGAATAAAATAACAAAAATGTACGTGTGGCTATTAATCAACTAATATGCCCTTGATTTACCAAAAAGAAGAAGTTTTAAGGACACTATAAAAGCCAAATGGAATGAAAATGCATCAATACTTTCATATACTTATATAGCCAGCAAACTTGCAATATCCCATAATCACAGTTGCAGTTAATTATCTAAAAACTTTGAAAATCAGTAGGCTAATTTGACACCACATTCTTACAATTACGTATGCTACTATAAAACCAACAAGGTCAATCGAATAGTGACGAAAAAACATCATTATGAACAACAACTTTTGCTTTAATCATTACTACAACTATATAATACTATCCTATCACATATTATTATAATAGAAATTACTGATTTATTATTTTATCATGCATTTAAATGTTTAACATTGACATGAAATAAATAGTCAAATAAAAAATATGTTAATCTATTCGATCAAATAAGGAACCTCATTTGCTTTAGAGCTGTGTTTATCTTATCAGTCACCGTCTAGCCAATATATAGAGATATCTTATAATTTGCTGATAATGCCTTAAAATTTAACAGAATAAAGTGTCGAACTCACCTAAGACCCGTCAAAAATAGCTTAACTTAAAATAAATATAATATAAACATTCGGTTTGAGCTTAAATACTAGGTACTATGAAACATATTAAATTCTTTCTTAAAATAACATATATTCACAAACGAAGTTTGAAACTATAGCAGTTGTCTACTATCCAAAACTGTTAGAAGCTAAATTGTTAATTTTGATAAATAAATAAATCTTATCTTCTTGTAGACACTTTCTTATTTAGGTTATTACGTAATCCTTAGGAGTTTCAATCTAAGTTAATTTGAAAAAAATATATAGGACCATTTATAATATTTTTATAATTATTTATCTAGAAAAAGAGAAAGTTACATGAACACTTTAACATGATTAGTATTTACAAACCTGTAAAATGTAAGTACAATCAAAGTGTGCGCTTTCATTGTAAAATTAGTTGGTTTTTAAATTAATGAATACTTTCTACTTTCGTTTCTCTTAAAAAACAACAAAGGCACACTTCAGATAATATTTAAATGTTAATTTTATATCAATGGTGGATGGATTTTTTTCTTTTCTTCTTCGTACAAACGTCCTAAATCTACCGATGATGGAGAAGGCAATCCACATGGCCATTCAAGTGTATCAGCTTCATGAGTCATAATATGTTCGGCTTCCACTTAAATATAAAAAAGAGTACATATTGGTATTGAAAGCTGATAAGATTTTATTTAATAAGCAAAATGTAATTTTTTTATAGAAATATTGCTTAATAAAAATTTAACTAACAATACAATACAACCAAAACTTAGATAGGTAAGTAATGTTACTTAATTTATTTGTTTTGGTGAGTTAGGTCAGATTGAATTAATTATTTTATTACTTTTAGCTAGGTACCTACTCAATCGTTTTCAATCGCAAAAGATAAGTATATCTCAAAACAAAAACTCATTACTCATTATCATTACTAATTTGAATAAAATTATACAGTTCTCTTCAAGGACACAATCTAATAGAAAAAGAGTACTTATTCAAATAATATTTTAGGTAAAGTTTCTATCAAAACTAACCTACTTAGCAACAAGAATGATTTGTTTGCAATTTAAACAAAATTAAGTACCTATAAAAGTAGACAATATACTTAATTAGCACCTTGGGAAAGCAGATCATGGTGATATAGCTATGTAACCTTAAAAAATCACCAAGTTTAAACTTAGCTTTATCAATATTTGGACCTAAAAAATTATTTAAAACAATAATACTATTAATCCACTTACTTCTAATTCTGTGAATCTTATTTCCATAACCAAGGTCCCAATGGTATAAGGTGACAAAAGTCAGAGGTACTAAGGGTACCAATAAAAATGGTTTTTTTGTTTTTCTGAACCTGAAATAATTAAGATTTATTTGAAACATGATCTTTTTCGCCAAGAATCCATTATTGCTGGTTTTAGATTGCAGCAAGTTGTCTAGGATTGAATATAACTTACCCTGTCACAAGGCCTGTCCCAGCGGTAACATAAAATGCAGTTATCCAAAAACATAAATCTCTATTTCTAGCAATCTGCATCGCCATCTGACGCTCTTGTATTTGAAATTGTAATTGAATTTGCCTTTCCATCTGAAAAAAGAAAGTTTATAGATGATCATTAAATAATAAATTATTATTAATAAATTATTTTTGCTAACCTAAAACCTAAAAGATGGGTAAAAATAATAAAAACTTACTTTTATTTTATTGATTGTTTGAATAAACTCTTGGTTCTTTTAAAGTTTTCTTCCATGTTAATACTAAAAAGCCCACCCATTGTAGTTAATTTAATATTTTTATTTCTGATTAAAACGACAACACAAATAAATTTTGACCACCAGTCACAACTTTGTTCTCAAGCGAAAGATTCGGAAAGATTATAAAATAAACCGTTTTACACAATTATCACAGAACAGCAGATAATAAGGTTAACTTTACTACAACATAATTACATAACTTAACTACACTAGTCTTGCTTCATGTACCTAAATAAAATCAACTGGCTGGCTGATATTTTTTATATTCTTTGACCTCAAGCTAGTGATGTGCCCGCCCGCCCCTAGTCATACCCTTTCCTGACAATCGACACGAGTAAGTAAATATTTTCATATTGCTAGAAGTCGTTACCATACTCAACTCAACTAAAACTTGTTTACTATGGTTGGCCAATTTTAATAGTAGGTAAATATCGATTGACTAGCGGCTTACTATTAAAATTGGCCGTTGGCTTGCCGCACATCACTCGATTCTTAGTCGAGTTGTGTATTTTCTTGTAGTTTGTAAAATCACGTGCCTATTAGGCGGTATTGGGCCAAAGTCCAACTCGTGTTACTTAGGTATATCAATTAGTTATCGACCTTCATCTGACTGAAGGAGGACTGTCTGTCAATCAAGTTGAACAAAAAAAGTGTGTCATTGTGTTCATTATTAAACTAAGAAACACGACGTCATAGCGATGATAATTTTTATTTTTTATTTATGAATGTAAGATGACAAGGAGCAATAAACTTTACTTTTTATATTTGAGTACCTATCTATTTTTGAATTCCCGCCATTGCTTATGGCGGTCTTTCTTGTTGCCAAAATGTCAATATTATGAAAAAGTGAAACATCTCACTATCCTTTTCTAACCTTCGATCCCTTTATTATTCCGAATCCCGACCCGACCCAAAAAGAGTATGTACCTATCCTGTGTTTATTTGTGTCGGTTCGGTTGAGGTGTCAGTGTATCTATCTGTACGTCTGGCTGTACTTTGGCATCGTAGCTGCGAAAAGGATAAACCGCTTTTGTTGGTACAGTTTTTTTTTGTTTGAAAGTTAATTTAATCGAGTCTGATTTAAAAAAACTCGAGATTAATTTAAAAAAACTTAATAAGGTATTCAACCATGACCACCGTTGTGTTTAATTGTAATAAATTGCTATTGCATCATTATTTTTCAACAAACTAAGTTGTTCAATTATTTAATTTATGCAAATTAATCGAATTACGTACAGTGTGTCTATTAAGTCGTGAAATTAAATGATGGCGCCACTGGTATGCATATAGCAACCCTTTATAGTGTGACCAAAATTATTTTGATACTAGCAGTTCGTTCAGGTAAAGCGAGCTAATAAATAAAACACATTATTCAGTCATATTGTTTGTGTTGTTTCCGTTTTATTTACAGTAGGTACCTCTGCTTATGAAAAGTTATACCAAACATTTTTAATTTAACCAGAATAATGTTTGTTACAATGGCTCAGGATAGGAAATGTTAGCGTAGACAAAAGGAGGCTTATACCCAGCAGTGGGTCATGGAAGGCGATCACGATTATGATGAATGTTTTTATAGTTAAAATACTAAGATCACTTTCACTCATCATCGGAGTCCAAATATTCAACAACAAGAAACGTTTCGTTGCCGCTTTTATTAGCGGCACCGTCATCACTACAGCTGCTGTCACCACTGCTGCTATCATCGCCTAAGCGAACAATCAATTCATCTATATCTAGTACAGGTAACGTTTTCGCTCATAGTACTCTTTTTTGAGCGTCTCAACGTAATGGCAGCTGTTTGTCTATATTCAGATGCGATGCTGTAGAAGGCCTCTTCAACAAGTTGCTTCGTCGACTATGGGCCTAAATGTACTTTTTGGTTTTCCTAAAAAAGAGGAATAAAAATTGTAACAGAATAGAAACAATAACTTATTCACAAGAAACAAATAATTAAAATACAAAATTGGTAGAAAACCCGAATAGACTGAGATGTACCATAATAATGTATCAAAAATTTATAATCATACTATAATATGACCTATTTACAATTTTAGTCTAACCTAAAAGTGTACGATGTAAACAATACCTTTTTCTTTAAAAAATCGTAAATTCTGTATATTTGTAACTTCAGGTTGATAAAAAACAAACAATAACACGATAACATACCCATAATATATGTTGTTCTCCCATAAATATCATCGAAATCTCACAAAATTCGTCCATCCTTGCACTCCGCAAAACATTGCTGAAAAACTTTAAAAATCAATTCCCGCGTGCGACTCCGATTTACTTTATTAATTTTTTAAACTTTTCTGCGTAGTTTGGTCTTAATTTATTGCAGTTTAATCAAAACAATAAAAATACAAACGAAAAACAATTCAATATTGTTGACAGCATTGACAGCTGATGTACATACGTTTGGTGTTGCCAGACACATCATCAATGTTAGTTCCTCGAACATTAATGTCAGGTCAGGTCAGGACTTTCTAGACAAACTGGTACTTCTTCTTTGAATTTGATGATAAAAATTATTATTATCGAAAAATTTTCATTGAATAATTATTTTTATGGACAACACTACATATTCATGTCGAATCAAATGTCTGTCAAAATTCTCCCGCCAAAACGCCAAATCAATCTACCGGAAAGCCGAATAGAAAATCAAAGAAACTGAAAGAAAATAGACAATTAAAACATTGTGAATCAAGAATTCAAAATGGGTATTTTAGGTTTATCAAAGTTGATTGCGGATATCGCACCACACGCAGTCAAGGAAATGGAGATTAAAAACTACTTTGGTAAATTTATAACCCCGCTTGTGATGAAAAATGTCAACATTCGTTTTCATATATCTTACATTTTATTTTATAGGTCGGAAAATTGCTATTGACGCGTCTATGAGCCTGTATCAGTTTTTAATCGCTGTAAGAAGTGAAGGTGAGTTAATAATTTTGGTCACTAATATTCGTAGGTTATGTATTAGAATAAAATAATAAACCAACAAATATATTTCTAGGAGCTCAGCTCACCTCAGTAGATGGAGAGACGACTTCCCATTTAATGGGGACATTCTACCGTACAATTAGGCTAGTAGAGAATGGCATCAAACCTGTTTATGTGTTTGACGGCAAGCCACCAGATCTGAAGTCACATCAGCTGAACAAGAGAGCTGAGAGACGAGAAGAGGCAGAGAAGGAATTGCAGAAAGCTACAGAAGCAGGTAAGTACTTCTTTATGTAATGTTTCTGAAATCATGGTACAATAATAATTAATTAGGGTCAGAACTTAGCTGGAAGAGTGTGCAGGTCCATAAGTCAGGAGGGAATCTGCGGATGTGGGATTGCTAGAGAGGGGTGTGAATCCTCTATGTGCTGTAATGCCCTGCTGACACCTAAAATTTGCTACTGCTACATGACTACTAAAGTACTCTCATATAGAAATTAGATATGGTGAAAAAATTCCATGCAAGCAGGACTTGAACCCGCAACCAGGTCTTTATACGACCTTGCTCTTCCAACTGAGCTATCGCATTTCAATCCTGCACATTGAAAATCTTCACCATATCCAATTTCTATTGAAACGCATTAGGAGGCATGCATCACCTCACCATATCTAATTACTATATGAGAGTACTTTAGTACTAATATTGCATCTGAGATGCTCAAAAATCCAAAAATAAATGACTTGACTATGTTCAGAATCACCATTCTATTATGATTCTATTTGTAAAAATTATGTTGTATTTATTTATTTGATAATGATAATAGGCAGCCAGCTATACTAATTGTTATAAGTCATTAAATAAAACTAACATGAGACAGACATAATAGTAGTTGTAGTTACTATAAACGGGTCACTCACTGAGTACAACAAAACCACCACCTAACAGTATGTGAGCGACCCTTAATAACTACAGATTAATTTGTTCAGAAAATGTTTACTAGGTTAGTTGATCAACTAACCTAGTTAGTTGAGTAACTAAACTAGTTGTTGAAGATTTTCAATTACCAAAAACAATAAGATAGATAGATCAACACTATTGCACCATTGCAAGTAACAAACTAATTATTAAAAACAGGACTGACAACTCACACAGCCTTTGTCACTCGGAGTGTAAATAATCTAAAAATACTTCTCACATCAAAATCTGTTAAGCCATTCAGGGCTTAGTGTGGATAATAAAGAATCTTACATACATACATGCATGAACCCTGAAAACATAACACTCCTTTTCCTTTTTTGGTCAGTCGTGTAATAATAAAACCAACAAAATTTTAGGTGACCAAGCTCAAATAGAGAAGTTCAACCGTCGCCTGGTGAAGGTAACGAAACAACATGGAGAAGAAGCTCGGGAACTGCTCAAGCTGATGGGTATTCCTGTGGTGGAGGCTCCGTGCGAGGCTGAGGCACAATGTGCTGCACTGGTGAGTGTATTTATTTATTTGCCAACTATTTGCGCCCCGTGGCTTCGCTCCCGTGGGAATTTCGGGTTAAAAAGTACCCTATGTGCTATTCCCGGTATTTTTCTACCCGTGTACCAAATTTCATCAAAATTAGTCTAGTGGATTTTGCGTGATTGAGTATCGTGATTCAATCATCCTCACAAATTCACATCCAAACTTTCGCATTTATAATATTAGTAGAATTCATGTACAGGTTTATCTGCCCCCCCCTTAAATAGGATTCGGGTTTATTTGCATTAATTAATTTGGTCAAGTGTGAGTCGAACTCACACTGACACACTTAGGGTACTGTACCATCGAAGAATATTAGTTCTAATCCTAACATTATAAATGTAAAAGTGAGTTTATGGCACAGCCTCCGTGGTTTATGGTGAGTTTGTTTGTTACCACTTCATGCTTATCTACTGAACCAATATTCCTGATATCTCGCATACACATAGTTAGAAGTACTGAGAAGGACATGGGTACCTTTCATCTCAAGAAAAAGCACTGTTCCTGAGGGAAAATCTTATGGTTTCAAATAACATATTTACTCTAGGTAAAATCCGGGAAAGTATTCGCGACAGCCACCGAGGACATGGACGCCTTGACCTTCGGCGCTAACGTGTTACTGCGGCACCTCACCTTCTCTGAGGCCAGGAAGATGCCTGTCCAGGAGTTCCATCTTGACAATGTGCTGAAAGGCCTGGAGTTGGAGCATAAAGAGGTTAAGATTTTTCATTTCATTTATAAAAATCATTGTTGAAGATGGTACCTCACCTTCTCCGAGGCCAGAAAGATGCCCGTGCAGGAGTTCCAGATCTTGGTGCTGAAAGAGGTTTGGATGGAGCATAAGAGGTTATTTTTCCTTTTTTTTATTGTTTTCGTGTGATAAAAGATTGTTGAAGTGAGTCCATGTGTTGCTTGACTCAATCACCTTCTCAAAGGCTTGCAGGAGGATGCCCTGATTGGAGTTCATCTTGACAACAAGGTGAGGTTAAACGCTCAGGAGTTTTAGCATGCAAGAGGGGGTTCGGAGTATTTTCATTGTGTTATTATAAAATCATTGGAATTTCTCTCTATCAGTTAGGTAAAAGGTTTCCTCTCCTCGTCCGGAAATTAATCTACCAAGACTCGTGAAATCCGCTAGTGTCAATAATCTCTTCACCTTGTCTCGCAGCGGTGATCGCTATAGGTGACGCGTCAAAGTTATGCCTACTGATCAAATGAAAGATTGTGGAAGGAGCCTATCGTAGAACACGTGCAGTAACGACACCTCACCTTCTGCGAGGCCAGGAAGATGCATCTGTCAAGGAGTTCCATCTTAGACAATGTGCTGAAAGGCCTGGAGTTGGAGCATAAAGAGGTTAAATTTTTGCTGTTTTCGTGTCAGAGATGGCAGAATTGGAAGGTTGATGATGATGGCCATAACAAACTCTTGCCGTGCGGTCATGTACATGCGGTTCAGGCTTTTCAGGTAAAACCTTGTATATTTCTCTCTATTAGTGATTCCTCTCCTCGTCCGGAATTAATCTAAGCAGCGCGGCGTATCAAGGTGAAAACCTTTAGACCTTCAATTATTCAATAATACAACAACAGTGTGAACCGCGTCAAAATTAGTCCAGTTTTTTTTCGGGTGACGCGCGTACAAACACATATACAGAGAGATCCATCTAGACAAAATTCTAAAAAAAAATGGTTTTGGCTTCTATTGGCCCTATAAAGACCTGTCATTGTTTTATTATCTCATAAATATCTCCTCTATGTACAGACACAAACCAGTTACAGTATTCTTATGTGTATTGATTGTTTGTTTCATAAATAAAATTTAAAATGAATTCCCCAGTTCATAGACCTGTGCATCCTACTGGGCTGCGACTACTGCGGCTCCATCCGCGGCGTAGGGCCTAAGAGGGGCCATCGACCTTATCTGACAGCACCGCTCTCTAGACGAAGTTCTGAAGAATATTGACACCAAGAAGTACCCTCCCCCGGAGAACTGGGACTATGAGCAAGCAAGGAGGCTGTTTCTGGAGCCTGAGGTCAAAGATGCCAGTGATATTGAGGTTAGTTTGTTGGAATTTAATCATCAACTCGCTATAATCTTTCTCAATCTCATCAACTGCTCTTTAGAAGAGGTTTTCGAGAACATCTGCTGGGGTATAAGCCTCTCCTTCTGTCTACGCCAATCTATTAAATATTTGTCTATTGCAGCTCAAATGGACAAGACCCGTGGATGAAGAAGGACTAGTGAAGTCTCCGTGCGCGGAGACAAGCAGTTCCCAACGCAGGACCGAGTCCGGAACGGAGCCAAGAAACTGCTGAAAGCCTCGCTCGGGCAACCACACAGGGCCGGCCTTTCGATGGGTTCTTCAAGGTATGTGGTGTGAGGTCACAGTATTATATGGCCTGGCGAAGATTTCTGTGCAGAGATAAACAGTTCAACGAGGACCGAGAGTCAGGAACGGAGCCAAGAAACTGCTGAATTCGCTCACTTGGGCACCACACACAGGGCCGGCTTGATGGGTTCTTCAAGGTATGTGGTGTGAAGGTCACAGTATTATTAAGGACTGGTAAGTTTCTGTGCAGAGATAAACAAATCAACGAGGACCGAGTCAGAAACGAGCCAAAAAACTGCTGAATGCTCGCTCCTGTACCACACAGGGCCGGCTGATGGGTTCTTAAGGTATGTGGTGTGAGTCTCAGTATTATATGGCCTGGTAGGATTTCTGTGCAGAGATAAACAGTTCAACGAGGACCGAGAGTCAGGAATGGAGCCAAGAAACTGCTGGCTTCGCTCAGGGCACCACACACAGGGACCGCTTGATAGGGTTCTTCAAGGTATGTGGTGTGAGTCACAGTATTGGGACATTGAGTTTCTGTGTGCAGAGATAAACAGTTCAACGAGGACCGAGTCAGGAGCGGAGCCAAGAAACTGCTGAAGCTGTTTCGGGCACCACACAGGGACGCTTGATGGGTTCTTCAAGGTATGGTGTGAGGTCACAGTATTATAAGGACTAGTGAAGTTTCTGTTAGAGGTAAAGCAGTTCAACGAGGACCTAATCAGGAACGGAGCCAAGAAACTGCTGAAAGCTCTCGGGCACCACACAGGAATGACTTAATGGATTCTTCAAGGTATGTGGTGTGAGGTCACAGTATTATATGGAGTGGTGAAGTTCCTATGCGGAGACAAGCAGTTCCAACGAGGACCGAGTCAGGAACGGGTCAGAAACTGCTGAGCTCGCTCGGGGCACCACACAGGGCCGGCTTGATGGGTTCTTCCAAGGTATGTGGTGTGAGGTTCACAGTATTATAAGGATTAGTGAAGTTCCTGTGCAGAGAGGCCAAACAGTTCAACGAGGACCCGGAGTCAGGGGAACGGAGCCAAGAAGCTGGCTGAAAGCTCGCTCGGAGCACCACACAGGAATTAGAGCCGGCTTGATGGGTTCTTCAAGGTATGTAGTGTGACGTCAGGTTTTGACTTGATAAGACCCCAGCTTTGGCCCAAATGGCTCATCACCGGACTGCCACGGTTGAAAATCTTCAAAAAACAATGCTGTGTACTGTAGCGGGATTCAAGAAGTGATAAAGGCACTCTAGGCTGGTCCTATCACAAGGTACTTCTAAGTCTGCACAGGCCAATTGGACCCTTGGGCCATTTTCCAAGTTACAAGAAATTTCAGGGCCCGAGTGGTGGGTCAGTATGCTTCCCATCCTTATCCATCCGCATACAGGGGTAAAAAACCCGTGCCCAGCATTTGCTAGCAAGGCATTAAAATGGCTGATGATGTATTTATTAGTGATTTACTCAGCGATACCTATAATAATTGTTAATACGCTAATTTCGTTACAATCTAGTCCAATGTCATGCTGATGAGTAATTTTACTCTGACCTAGATTTATATTGTTACTGTAAAATAAGAATGTGTCCATTGGCACTTTTCTTACTGTCGCTATTAAGGGGAAGGCACTTTGTTCGTGTATCTTTATTAAGACTATAACTATTAAATCGTTTTTATTCATATTTTTAAATTTTATAATTGGTACTGCCACAGGTGTCCACAACTCCAAATCCGAAGCGAAAGGCGGAAGAGGAAAAGAAAAGTGCTGCCAACAAAAAGGCAAAAACGGGCGGCCGCGGAAAGAAGAACCCAAATAAGGACTGTTATTAAGATGTTGAGATATAAGGACTACGTTTGAGGGAAGATCTTGTCATATCTGAATATCATCATTAGCAGTACCCACCAGGAAAATTATACCAACGTTGGGAAAAGAGGTTATGAGGGGTTGTCTTTTTTGCGTACTAGTTGGCGCTATACTGGCGAGTAGAGGTCTGGCATATAGCTGTACAATGCTGCCAAATTCAAGGCGGATCCAAGATTTTTGATCAAGAAATAAACCAAATGGGCGGGAAAAATTATATTATTTCTCTATTTCATATGCACTGTTATGGAATTTTCTCTGCACAGTAGGAACACAAAAAACAGTCTGGGGGGGGGGCACGTTTTCTGTTATTTCTTAATTTTATATGCACTGTCATGCGGGAATCTTCCTCCTCCCACAGTAGGTACAAAAAAAAAGCGGTGGGGGGCACAGGAGCACGGGCACGTGCCCCCCCCCGCCCCCTAAATCCGCTACTGCTTCTCATACTAAATCAAGCTATAACTACTATGCGGCCGATCCGCATTACAAGAACACCTCCTGTATTCCTTTCCGATGGTAGTGATCTATGGAGCTGTCAATGAGAGTTAATTTTTTATAAATCCTCTATATTATATGGTGTTTCACACGACTGAACAAAAAAAAGGAGTGTTATGTTTTCAGGAGTTCATGTATGTATATAAAATCTTTATTCCACCATAAGTCCTGAACTGCTTAACACATTTTGATGTGAGAGGTATTTTTAGATTCACATTGCATTAGCGGAATGACTTAGGCTATGTGAGTTGTCAGTCGTGTTTTTTTATTGTTTAATAATAAGCTTTGTTGTAATAAGCTGCATAACAAAATGATAAAAAATAATAAAATGAGTAATAATCTGTCCGTCATTACAAGACTACATGTGAAAATTGGCACGTTTTTTATTAGGTATTTCATTGACCGACCTCTCGCCGTAGCCACAGATTAATAAATAGTTACTTCGTAACAGATACATCACTCCAATGCTAAAGCGAAAATACCTACGCTATAATAGCCTACAAAATCCTAATAATAATACCAGCTGTTTGCAGCGAGAAAGAAATTTACCATAAGTACGCACAAATAGAGTTGAGATTGTTTTGCCCGCCGCGCAGAACAGTCATCGAGCGAAGGTTGTGCCTATGATGATTTTGGTAATAAAATGAATGTTGATGAAAAACAATTATTTTTTCATTCGTTGATCAAATATGTTTCATTTTAATAAAATAATAGATGCATTTTTTCCCACACTCTGAATTCCCGATTATTAAACTTTATTGTCCAAAATATCCGAAACTGAGTAAATAATTATAATAAATAATCAAAAGGGAAACAGGAGCAAAGCGAAGGTGAATTCGAAAAAAGCAAAAGATTTAAAATATATATTTTTTATAGTCAGCGCGGTAAATGTGACGTGCGAGCACTCAGGCGAGCGTGCGGCAACCACTGGGCAATCCACTGTCGGTTGTATCGTCTCCGATACGCCGCGAAGCCGGTAAAGAGGCATACTAACGCGTGGCCTTGAGCGAGCGACGGACTACCTTTTCGCGTAACCAGACTTGAAACCGGTTAATAAAAAACCTAAAAAATAAGTGTTTTGACCTGGTTACTGCAGTAACAGCTCGAGCCATTATGCCGAATCAGGAGTAGAAAACCCTTTTGAATCGGTCTCGCTGAGCGGAAATTACCTGGTTAATCCCGCGCGGGCGAGTGAAAAAGGACAGGATTATATCGCTCAGCGTTTTATCTCACTTACGCATTTGCAAGTCTCAACGTGCTAGATTGGATTTTATGATTTATATCGAGCGAGAGTGAGAAATAATCATAGTTAGAACGAGATAGAACACGATCGTCGAAAAGAGCGAAATGTTTTGGGTCTTTCCGGTATTTTGAACAGGAACTGAAATGATATCGCGCTTTGAACATCAACCAGAAATAATATATGGTTTTGCTCAACCGTAACTGATTTAAAACCAACTCTTTTTTTTAAAATGTATGGCGCATCGAGTGAGCTGGTTTAGAATTTTTAACCAGGTTAGCAAGCCCTGGCCGTAACGCCAACTATAGCGGACAAAACGATAACCTTTCTTGGCTAGTTTTGGTTTTGTATTGAATCTCTGGTATGACACAAAACTACTGGGGCAAAAAAGCCACTACGACAAATCAAAATTTGATCAATTTCCCATGTTAAATAATGGACCGCTACTATAAGTGGCTTCATAAGGTTCATTTTTAAATATTTTAGGACAAGGGAAAATTGATCATATTCTAATTGGTCAGTAGCCTTTTTAGTCTCCATGTACCTCATGGGAAATTCTCAACATGTAAACTATTTTTTCTTTGGTATGGCTGAGGGCTCTAAAATTAAAAAGTTGAAGTAAAAAGTGGATCTCTTTCTCAAACTGGGTATAATTTAATGCTGCTGTACAATGGTTTGTAAGTTTGATATTTGTACAAATAATTTGACAGCTGGACTGAATTTTTTACCAGACAATTTCAGAAAAAAAATTTATTTAAAAATACAATAACGATGTGATTTTTTAATAATTCTGATTGTGTATTGAATATTGAAATTATGAAGATAATAATAAAAAAACATTCCTAAACTGTATATTTATATAATTTTATTTTTATGTAAATATAACATAATAATATCAACTATAAACATATAACATTAATTTGCACATATATTCTAGGCAAACAACCACAATATGAGAATCTAAAACCTTTACCAATATACGAATTATCTCAAAACATCTTTGTGACTTAAGAAGATTAGATCTTTTTACATGACGGTTTTGTGATGATTATTTTAGAGTCGTTTAAAAAGTTTTATATCAAAAGACCAAGTAAAATATGATTTGATCATGCTCATATTTAATGCATACAGAGAGCAACTACTTTAAGCAACTAAGTACAATACATAACTTACAAAATACAGATATTCTTACAATAGCATTTTTTTCTACTTCAATGCCATAATCACATCAAACGAAAACACTGGCTTTAAAATTGATATCTTTTTTCATTAACTTACATGTTAAAAAAACATGTAAGAGAAGCTATTTTTAATTTTTGAAAACAGAACGTGCAATGGGGCATCCTCCTTGCTATTTTTTCTCTTTGAAAAACAGTGGCCAGAAACTTTATTTAAAAACAACGATGCTCTATGACAAATACTTTTTTTTCATACAGACTTGAGAAACAAGTGATATAGAGCCTAGAAGTTAGCCTTCAAGAAGTTGATAAGGCCGTTAGTGGAGGCATCATGGCTGGACACTGGGCTGTTGTCCTGCAATTCTGGTTCTATCGCCTTGGCCAGTTGCTTGCCGAGCTCGACGCCCCATTGGTCGAACGAGTTGATGTCCCAAATCACGCCTTGGGTGAAGATCTTGTGTTCGTACAGAGCTGGAAAAATAAAACAAAACTAAGCAATATTGATAAAAATCTTCCATTACTGAGTGACTGACAGACAACGCACTGCCGAAATTACTGGGGGGCGATTGTAGTTGTCATGTCTCAAGAGCCAAAGAAATTGAAATAAAGTGACAGGATCTCTGTAAGACTTCTATGTTTTATTACGATTTCTTTGGCTTTTGAGACACAACTGAGGCACGACATCTACGTTTGTAATTTGTAGAGTCAAAGGCCTGGGCGTAGGAAGGTGAAATTTGGCATGTAGGTTTCTTAGGGAGTGTAGGAGAGCACTAAATTCCCACGGGAAAAAAGTCCCGGGCCCTGGTAGTAACTAGCAGGGCCCGGGACTATAAAATATACATGACACGAGAATATATATATATCTTTTTATTTATTCACTTTACAACGTACCGAAGGCGAAACCTAGCAAAGCAAAGAAAGATGTAGGTTGGCAAATTCGCTCGATCCACTCAAATCCATTGATGGATCTTTTTGCACTCTTGTCTACTTTAATCCAGGATTTTATTCAGACTGGATTGGTAGGCACCATATTTTTTCCCAGTTCTTGTGGTAAATAACTACACCGACAATTGTTTCCCCTGAACACCTTGTGGGGAAGGATCTTGTCGTTAGATGGCGCCACTAGAGCTTACGGTGAAGTGGTGGTGGCCAAGTGGTAATGCAACCCGCCTGAGGTCGGATAGGACCCGGGTTCAAATCCTACCTGTGTCACATGAGTTTGTAGACCATGACTCATGTATGGTAGTTTTCTCAAAGACCACCACCTGCTTCCGGTGAAGGAAAACATCGTGCAGGGGAAACCCGCACATTGGCTGACTGTATTTGTATTTATTTATTCGTTAACAAAAAACATTGTGTTCGAATGCTTATTATATAAAAGGACTTAATACTAGGAGACTTAAACTAATACATTAAAAATTCATCTAGGGAGTAACAACATTTTTTCACAAGTAGAGCTTTTAACTTTTCATAAAACGTTTTTCGACTACTTATAGCCTTTAATTCTATAGGCAACTTGTTAAAAAGCACCACTGTTTGGTGACGTACACCTTGCTTTATCACTATCAAATTTGGAGGCATTCCTGTCTTAATATTCTTCCTTCGGGTCTTTTCTCTCGTTATCATCTCCTGTTCAGACTCATAAAGATGCCTTTCCTTATAAAAAGTTGTTCAAAAGGACTAGGATGTATAAACTTGGTACAGTTAATATTTCAAGACTTTTGAAATAGAGGTACACAAGACTCCCAAGACGGAATTCTTTTCATAATACGTATAGCCCTTTTCTGAGCTACCAAAGGCTCTTTGCACATGTACATTGAAAACTACTTCCCCAAAATCCAATACTATGGCGCATAGTTTCGATTCAATTAATGCGTAGTATACCACCTTTAACTGTTGAATAGTCAGCTCGTCTCTAAGAATACGAAGTGCATAGCAGGGAAAGAACTTATTGAATTTTCTACAGCTTCAAGTTCTGTTTTCCAATGTAGGTCTGCATCAATGTGTACTCTAAGAATTTGACGTTTGTCACGCTATTAATAATTTCATTTGCAGTTTTATTGCTAATTTTTCTTTATTACGTGATGTTGTCTTAAAAAGAAGAAGTATTGCTCTTATTAATATTGAAGCTCTAGATTATTAATTATAAACCAATTCCGAAAAACTGCCATGGTATTGTTTGCTATCACTTCTAGTTCATTTAAATTTCTACCTGTTAAAACAGCATTTGTGTCATCTGCAAACAATATCAGTTTAATATTTGGAATTTCATTACATAAATGATTTATAATATCATTAACAAAAATGATAAACAATATTGGACCTAAAATGGAACCTTGAGGTACACCTCTATTTATTGGTCTCATTTTTTAGACTTGAAAACATTTTCAATTAAGCCATCGCCCTTCGTACTTTTTATTTCCACAAATTGTCTTCTGTTGCTCAAATATGACTTAAACAGACTTAGTTCTTTATTTCTTACACCGTAATGCTCCAATTTGTGGATAAGTATATTATGATCTATAGTATCAAAAGCTGAAGCTTAGATCTAAAAAAAGGAGTCCAGCAACTTTTTGTTTTTTGTTCAATTTCTCATTGACGTCATTAATTAAATTTTCAAGTGCATTATGCGTGCCGACACCATTCTGATATCCAAATTGCCTGGGGTTGATTATTTTATTAGATTTTAAATGCGAAAGTAATCTTATTTTTAACAATTTTTTCGAAAATCTTCGAGAGTACTGGAAGCAAAGAAATCGGTCGATAGTTTTTTGGATCAGATTTAGATTTATTTTAAAAAATTGAGTATGATTTTTGCAAGTTTTAGCTGATCTGGAAACATATTTTTATCCATCACTAATCATTAAAAAAATTTGCCAGAGGTTCCGCCAGTATTTCAATATTTTCTTTGATCACCAAAATTGGTATTTCATCAAAAACCACATGACTTTTTGTTTTTCATCTTACTCACTATTTTCTTGATCTCTATTGCATTTGTTCTCCAGCAAACCATACTTCCATTAACCCTTTCCGTATTCTTTTTTAGTAAGTTCATAGCCTGTTGTAGATTCCCTTGTATATTAGTCATATTACTACTATGATCCAAATATCTGGCCAAGAGAAATTTCGACAATTTCTTGAGGATCATCTACCTTTTTGTCATTCCATTCAAGTTTGAGATTTTCTTTCATATTTGCATTTTCTCTTGTTTGTAACTTTGTTAACAACCTGCCAGATTCCTTTGGACGTGTTTTTCACTGCTTGTATTTCTGACTGTATCACGGATTTCTTTGCTTGTCTAAGTACTTTTCTATATATTCTTATGTAATTAGATTTATAGTTTATCAAAGTTTCGTGACTGTGTTGTCTGTCAAGATATGTCAACACTCTCTTCATTTATTGTTTTCAGATACTTTAATACCCTTAGTGGTCCACTTAAGCTTTTTTTGTTTTAATAAATTGATTTTCCTTTTTGTTTTTTTATAACATTTCTCAAAAATTTCTCTAAATGTTTTTAAGAATGAATTTAGCCCTATATTGAACCAATCTACTTCCAAAAGTTTTTTCCTAAACAATAGTCTATTTTTCTTACTAAACCATCTAGATTCCACAGTCAGTGTTTTGTCAGAAATTTTTCTTTTCTCGTTTTTCAGTCTTAATACTAACAGAGATCCCATCATGCCCATCCGAATGAGAAACCGTTATTATCTACCTTAATGTTAGCAATATTTTCATTTCCAATATTTGTTAGTATGTTATCCCAATGCAGGATACGCGTCCATTTCTTCTGAAAGTGATTTCATTGACAAGATGCCTATAGTTATAACTTTTGATAATATTTAGGAAATCGTGTTTTAGTTTTTCATCTTTTAACATGTCTACATTAAAATCCCCGCATATTATACTCTTCTTAACAGAAAAAAGCTGTAGCAACTGATTTAGTCTCTCAAAAAACAAATTTGGTTTTGTGCCATTTTGATAACAACAAATTACATTGATACCAGTATCCAAATCTCTTAAACCACACACTTCAAAATAATCTAATTTACAAAGGTTTTTTACATAATTTCAACTCTTCAACAACTCTGCTCTTTTCAACCATTATCAATGTACCGCCTCCTCTAATTTTATCAGTTTGAGCATAATACGTTCCTATTCGGTAATTTGTAAAATTTAGAAATTTAATAGAAGAATTATTCAAAAAAATGTTCAGTAATACATACAAATTGGAATACATTCCTAAACGATTCCAGATATAACTCTAATTGATCTTTAATTGTGTTTATACCACATACATTCTGATGGAAAAACATTTAGAATCCCGGTTTCACAATTATCTTTGTTAATTGAAATACTACTACTACTTCTATTGGTTGACAAACTATTCTTTTTTTTTACAGTTTAATCAGGATCTATATGAACGAAAAAACTCTTTGCTATCATTTAATGATGTTTATGATCCCGAACACCAGTATAAATTCTTTTTTCATACAAATTATATTCCGATTTATATATAATGTGCATAACTTATACCAAATTGACTTACAAGTTTCTAATTTATTTATATTATAAGCATGTTCACGAAGTAATACTTCAAAAAGGCTAATGTCATAATTTTTCAAACATATTGATTTAACACAACTATTTAATACGTGCATATCTCCAGTAACATAATTTGACATTTTCACCTATGGCAATATTAGTATTCTTTAGCGATTCTACTGCAGCTAATAATGATGAATAATATTCGCAGGAGGGTTCTTATTACTTATACCTACTAAAATAATAACAAAATCCTGTTTAGTAAAACCACGACAGATCTGCTTACAACTTTTTAGAATGTAATCTATTGTTGCATATGGTTTAAGTGTTGATCTTACATGAAATTTACATCCTAATAAATGTTGTATTATGCGCCTTGAATCTCTACCACTTTCATCAGCATAGATCATAACCTGATGACCCTCATCAGATGCATCACTGATTTTCCTATGTTTACTTGTTTTCTTCTGAGTAGTCGGATTTTCTAAAGACTGTTGAGATGCCGCATGCGTTGCTGAGCCAGGAGTATCCAGTGATATCAGCACTACCAGATTCCTCAAGATTTGTAAATTTGATTTTGTTTTTAACCAGACTTGAGCGTCTTCTGGTCTTCCTGATGCTGCTTGGTGAATCTTTCGTTCCAGAGTTGCAAATTCTAGTCATTTGATCAATACCGAATATCACGTTTAGCTAATTGCCTTTTAAGCTCTTTTATTTCCGACAATAAAAGTTAATTATTTCTTGATCAGAGCTATCAACTCTTTCTGTCAATAATTTAATTTCTTTACGTAATGTTTCTACTTCTACTACTTGATCGATGTTGGGACAGCTTCTGTTTAACCTAGCTCGTGTGGATTCACAACTGGTATTATTCTCATTTTCATCTTGATCAGAATCAGATAGAATTTATGATAATTCTTCAAAGGAATTCTCAACTGGGACATTAACAATAACTTTTTTCCTATGTGTGATATTTTGTTGTTGCGATTTCGTTACTTCAACCAAGTCTTCATGATTGAGTTCCGGTAGGCTTGTTTTCATTTGCGCTGTTTGAGTTCACTCTGTTGAAGTTTAGGTGAGTTTATTTTTCGGAGTCATTACCTGACCCCGAAGACTTGGGATTAGTACCGTATTGTATCTGTAGAGGAGGTACAAGGAAAATCCTGTACAGTCTTGTCTGCGCATTGGTTAGCTGTCTCCTAGTGGTATGAGTACCCTGTATAGCAATTACAGTTTGACCACTTTGTGGCAATCGATTTATTATCCAGCGAAACAGAAAACACCTGGAACTGATCGAGTCTCCGCAGGCTGATTCTTCTCGCTACCAAGGGCTGGGTATCGATGTAACTGGTACCTTGGTATCGATGGATCTTCGTGCATTATTAATTCTTTAATGCGTTCCACCTTCGATGCAGACATATCGCACATGAGCTCAACTTTCCTTGACGTATTTGTCTGTCTTTGTCATTATGTCAAAAAGTTTACTTCAGCGGATGACTTGTGCAATCTAACTGTGATTCTTTTTAAGCAAGCAGAACACTTTAGTAAATTCATCTGTTGTTATTCTGGACAAAACAAATTGGCTTTCCACCTGAGCGAACCAAAGGGCAGGTTCCTTTGGCCAAAATGGCGGCACTTTTACACCTACTCGTAATACTTCTACACCAATATCAGCAGCACTTGTATCTTTACCGTCTTTAGCAGCCATAGTTATTTAATGGAATAAAATTCGCTCACCGGTTTTCACTTGGACCACCACCTAAGACCAACGCCTTGAAATTCCTTTGTCTTCTTGTCCGTTGCGTCGTTCAAATCCAAACCAAATACTTGGCTCCGTCGATGGGTCACCAGATGTGGGCTCCTGTAGTTAGTCCTAATACCTAATCCTAACTACTCCACATAAATTTTGATGTAGATGTCACTAAACTGATTTGAATAGAATGAAAGGTAGCACTGAATTTAGTATGAATAGTATAGAAGAAATGAAGGAAGAATAGACTAAGAATGAATGATTTTATGAAATGAAGAAATAGATTTAATGATAGAGAAAAGCAAATTACATACAATAATGCAACACAAAGCTAGCGTAGGTATACAAAGCAAGGCGCGCGCGATCTACCCGAGTGCCGTAAGCAGAGTGAGAGGAGAGGGGCGCGCAGGCGGCGAACGGTGGCGGCGGCGTCTACGTCACGGATCGTATGATGTTGAGGCGCGGTCCAAGCGGCATAAGCGGAAGCGTTTTTTACTTCTTGGTACAAGTAGTGGCGGATTGTAGTAGTGATACGCCACTGTACATAATATCTCGATGTCGTGTACTAAATACAATGACTTCGCAGGGGAACAAAATTTCATCCTCATAATAAAATAGGATGAGTCAGTGAGATTTTTTAAAAGGTAGGTATATGATAAAGTGCTGTCACCGTCTCGCTGTGATGAAGTTTTAGGGGATGAGATATTATGTGTTTAATATTTAATCCTAGGGGTGAGATAGTTAAATCCTAGGGGGTGAGACGAGTTTAATCTTAGGGGTGAGATGAGTTTATTCCCAAGGGGTGAGATGAGTTTAATCCTTGGGGGTGAGATGAGTTTAATCCATTGGGGTGAGGTGAGTTTAATCCTAGGGGTGAAATGAGTTTAATCCTAGGGGGTGAGATAAGTTTAATTCTAGGGGTTGAAATAAGTTTAATCCTAGGGGGTTAAATGAGTTTAATTCTAGGGGGTGAGATCAGTTTAATCTCAGAGGGTGAGATGAGTTTAATCCCTGTCACGGTCTCGCAGTGATTAAGTCTTTTAGGGGATGAGTTTGATCCCTTGTCCTTCGTACCTCGTCGCTAGTCTTGCCCCTCATGAGCGCCTCGGTCTGCGCCAGGAAGTTGGCGAGCAGGATCTTGTGGTGCACGCCGCCGGAGATCGGGTTGTGAGTGCGCGCCGGCGCTATGAAGTCGCAGGGGATCAGTCTGGGGGATTACATTCATATTTAAGTCCTTATTCTAAGAAAAATCATGATTTTCTATCATCACGGCGCTTAAAAGGACCACTTTGATCTGAATATAATGGATCATATTCAGATCATTCTCATTTCCTAAACATTTAAATATTTAACCATACATAAGTATGGTTAAATAAAGTTCTTTTTGAAATATTTAGGAAATGAGTTTAATCCTAAGGGGTGAGATGAGTTTAATCCCAGGGGGATAAGTAAGTTTGATCCTTAGGGGGTGAGAATCAGTTTAATCCTTGCAGAGGAGTGAGATCAGAAATGGATCATATTCAGATTTGTCAAAGTGGCTGTTTACGAACCCCCTTAGTAATGCGTTGTCCATTAGTTTTTCGTCCAAGAAGAGGACTAAAAATAACTTAACAACTGGAGTTTATAAGCTTGCCCCACACGATCGGGCTCAGTATTTGCTCTGTTGGTACGGAACCACATAAATAAATCAAGATCTTCTTAGTCGCTCACTTGGGACAGAGTGGTCGTGATTATGGATTGGTCTTCTCAGACTTGGCCACTGCTCTTGCGATGGCTCTCCATTTATTTCAAGATACACACCTAATACTAACATCAACTGACACGGTAAAACTCTGATTCCGCTTACTGTTTACCGACTTGTTTCAGTGCATGTCACATCACTATTTCATTAGTAATGACGTAAGATTGGGGGCATGGCTTGTGCAACAAATCGACATCCGTCCTGGTGCTGTTGCCGCCCGCCTTGAAACGAATCTTAAAGACTTGCTCTCACTACGCCACTGCAGAACAACCAGATTTGCAAAAAATTCTGTTATTTCTTTATTTGATACTAGCTTTTGCCCGCGGCTTCGCCCGCGTGAATTTCCCACGGGAACAGTGCTTTTTCCCGGGATAAAAAGTAGCCTATGTGCTATTCCAGCTCATTATCTACCTCTGTACCAAATTTCATCGAAATCCGTCCAGTAGATTTTGCGTGATTGAGTAACAAACATCCTCACAAATTCACAAACTCACAAACTCACATACAAACTTTCGCATTTATAATATTAGTATGGATGCACTGTTATGGAATTTTCTCTCCACGGTAGGTACACAAAAAACAGTCTGGGGGGGGCACGTTTCTGTTATTTCTTAATTTGATATGCACTTAGTCATGAGGGTATCTTCCTCCACAGTAGGTACACA
Source organism: Ephestia elutella (assembly GCA_018467065.1). Classification (NCBI taxonomy): domain Eukaryota; kingdom Metazoa; phylum Arthropoda; class Insecta; order Lepidoptera; family Pyralidae; genus Ephestia; species Ephestia elutella. The sequence continues at coordinate 5,460,056 of CM031583.1, forward strand.
CCAAAACCCGTCCAAGGGGGGGGGGCACGTGCCCCCGTGCCCCCCACCTAAATCCGCTACTGGGTACGGGACCTAAATCCTAGCACACCTTCATTTATTCATTCTTTTTACAATTTACAATATAATTTATCAGTTTACAATGTTACATAAACCAGAGGTATCATGTATTTACCTGGTGCCCTGATGGATGAGTTGGTAGAAGGCGTGCTGGCCGTTGGTCCCAGGTTCGCCCCACACGATGGGGCCAGTGCTGTAGTCCGCTTGGGACCCTGAACGGGTCACGTATTTACCGTTGCTTTCCATGTCGCCTTGTTGGAAGTAGGCGGCGAATCTGGAAATCAGAAATTTATTGAAACTTGGCCTTCAAAGAAGGCTCTTTTTCACGTCAAAGTCTAATTATATAATCGTAGTATATTATGTCTCAAAGCTACAACCTACCAGCATTTCGGAACGACCACTGCTGAGAAGAAATGCCGAAAGAAACTCATGAAACAGTCTTGGTCGCCTAACATTATTTTTACATATTAACTTTAAATGAGGTGGACCCAAACAATACATTTTACCGCCGTCAGAAAGGTGATGTATAGACATATTCCACTGTTCGTTGGAGAAATTCACAGACAAGGCATTATTGTCTCTCTCTCTCAACCGAAAGACGTCCACTGCTGGACAAAGAGGTTCCCCCTCTAAGGATTTCCATAACGACCGGTCCTGCGCTGCCCGCATCCATGCGCATCCCAAGCGATCTTCTCACCAGGTCAGTCAAGGTCCACACCGAGTGTGGAGCCCTGCCATACACTACGTTTTCCGGTTCGTTGGTGGTGATTTTTATGTGTACCAAATTTACAATTTTTCTTCATGTTTTTAGCGATGTTGGAGTTGGTTAATGACACGCTGTATAAAATAAATAAAATAATAATAATAAATATTTTTTTATTGTGTCTAAGAAGTATTAAGGTATTTTTCTTTGTCTCATTTCAACGGGGGTTATTGTTTTTTCCGCTCACTAGTTGGCGCTACAGGTAAGTGAGGTCTGTCATATAGTACAGTACTGTCATAAGTTGTCAAATCAAATGACAGTATTGTACATCTGATAGTCCTTACCCTCGAAAGTAATACATAACTAGTGAGTAATAGAAAAAACGATAAAACTCATTGAAATGAGACACCTGAATTCTTTTTTAAGACATTTTAATAAAAATTGTATTGTTTACGTCCACTGGTGTCCGCAGTGACAATCTTAATGTTGTTAATTATTTGCTTATTTTTAATAGTATTCTTATATATGTAAATTTTGAGTTTAATTTTGAACTAGCTAGGCGATGACGACACTTACCTAGATCAATTTTAATTGAAAAAGACTGTCACAAATGCAAAAATGCGTCAAATATCGTTCTGGAGCCGTTGCTCGGATAAACCAATTATGTGATAACGTGTGATGATTTGTCCGATATTATACTTTGGCAATGTTTATCCTAACTAATATTATAAATGCTTGTATAAGTGAGTTTGTTTATTTATTTGTTACCTCTTCACGCTTTATCTACTAAACCAATCTTCCTGAAATTTCGCATACACATAGTTAGAAGTACTGGGAAGGACATAAGGTAACCTTTCATCCCAGGAAAAAAGCACAGTTCCCAGGCGAAGCCGCGGGCAAAAGCTAGTTTATTATGGTTCAAAAAACGACAACAATATTTCTATCAATCATCAATATCAATAGAAAATTATTTCGTTACAGACTGACAGACACACAGCCAAGTTTTGGCGTAGGAAGCTAAAATTTGGCTAAGGGAGTGTAGGGGAGCACTAAAAGAGGTTTTCACGAAATTCCCAAGGGAACAAAGTCCCGAGCCTACGCTAGTCTTAAATATAACTTACCTGTGTAAATACTGATCATAAGGCAGCAGCGCATGCGTCTCAGCGCCGTAGAAGTTAGAATACCACACGCCAAGAAGCGCCAGGATTACCGGGGCCTGTGAATAAAACATGGATATAGATTGAATGGGAAATATCGCGTGCAAATATTTAACTAGATTTACCGAAGAAACTAGTTTTGAATATTTTTTTTTATGAATAAATGGTTTCGAGCTAGAAAAAAATAAAACTAGATTTCAGCACCTACGAATGAGGTGCAGACATCAGCACCATTGCATCATTTCTGTCATTGCTTTAGTGTGTACACTGTAATGATGTTATGTTGTGTTTTTAATTAAATAAATATGTCAGACTTAAGTGGCTTAAGTAACTTAAGTGGCAGTGGGCGGGGCACATAGCTCGTAGAACAGATAGCCGTTGGGGCAGAAAAGTTCTCGAGTGGCGACCACGAACCGGAAAACGTAGTGTTGGCAGGCCTCCCACTCGGTGGACCGACGACCTGGTGAAGGTCGCGGGACGCGCATGGATGCGGGCAGCGCAGGACCGGTCAACGTGGAAATATTTTGGGGAGGTCTTTGTCCAGCAGTGGACGTTTTTCAGCTGAGAGATAAATATGTCAGATGGTATGTAATATGTAGTATGGTATGGTAAGTAATTAGCTGTTCCATACTTTCTCTTTCAGCCGAAAGACGTCCACTGCTGGACAAAGGATTTCCACAACGACCGGTTCTGCGCTGTCCTGTTCCATACTATTTATACTTACTCGCCCAAATGTATGGAACAGCTGATTTTTCTTGGTTGGATTGAGTGGATCTCATACAAACGTTTGCTCAAATGCAAATATTAATGAGTACTTTCAACAGTAGAATGGATGCCTTGCTGTTTTCAGGAGAATTTACGGCTTCTATACAATACATATGCGGAAGTATGCGAAGCGGTGGTGGCCGATTGGAAGGGCGCCCGCCTGTGGATACAAAATCCCAGGTTCGAATCCTGCCCGGGCTACATGAGTTTGCATACCAATCTGACTCATGTTAGTTTTCATCAACCACCACTTGCTTCCGGTGAAGGAAAACATCGTGAGGAAACCTGCACTCTGGTTGATGATTATCTATTGTGTGAAATGGAGAAGGCAATGGCAAACCACTTCTTTAAAATTGTCATAAGAGTCGTTGTGTGTGTTTCATTCCATATAACGACCACGATCCAGTCATGAGGAAATACGACTAAAGAGAGACATACATATATCTACACGATTATACCCAATTTTTGAGAAGGGGGAAACGCCCACTTTGATGAATACGATGCATTTTTCATTTCCTAAATATTTAAAAATGAACCTTATTCGACCATACATAAGGTTATATTAGGTATTAGGAATGGTTGCAGTAAATCAGTATTGTCTGTTTGTAATATAATTGCTTGGAACGAAACACGGGCGTTTCGCATTGCTGCCGCCAGAGGGCGTTCGGGGTTTTCACATTGCTAGCGCGAATGGCTCGCGGACGGTCGCAATTGTCCTATGCGATATCGGTTTGATTTTTAATACGCGAGAGGTTCCGCGTTCTTTGATTGCTAATTAGCTTGAGTTGTGTTTGTGAATTTCCTGTTTGTTAAATAACTATTGAACTTTGTGTTTGTGTACCCGTCATGGTGACTTTTTCTTGTGAGAGGTGAAACGTGGCTGGCTGTTCACATCTGGCTGTTCCCGAGTGAAACTACGGGAAGAAATCTATTTATTTGTCCTGGGGAATTGAGATCTCAAGGGTTAGGTAGGGTGATTAGGAATTCCCCCTTCCAGAAGACACTCAAGTTTGGATCCGAAGAGAAAGAAGATTTAGTTTGGTAAGTGTTCAATTGGTTAATTTATAGGTTAAGGATTATCATATAGGGCCCTGTAGCTCCCTTCATAAGCTACGGTGGTAGCAGACTGCGTTAAGTTAGGTTTTAGTCGGGCAAACGTGGTGCCGCGTGGAGATTTTTTCCCGCTACTTATTTTTACCGGTGGTTTTTTCCCGGTGAAGTTCCGGTACAAAATTCTTCCCGCCGCTTCGTTTGTCCGGATTCTCTCTGCCACATTTTCTGGCAGCAGAGCGTAGTTGCTCTGCACATTTTCTGGTAGCAGAGCGTAGTTTATCTACCCTCTATTTGTTCGTTTGTAAAAAATAATTAATTGTTTGTAAAAATTATTGAATTTTTCTTAGTTTGTTTGTATAAGAATATTTGTAACCTTTTTTGTATTTGTTTGCGGTTTGTACCGTGCGATTTCCGGGTTTGTGCCATTCTCATACCTACCGCGGTTCTTCGTGTAGTTGCTTGATTTTGTTGTTTTTTATTTACCTTTTGTTATTTTTTGTTTGTGACTTGACGCGATGGCGAAGGCCTCCAATGCTAGGGCGACACTCGCCAACGAACTGAGATGGTTTGTGACGGCCGGAGGACTCCTGTCCCGGAAGGACAGGGAGGGCGCCATACTGCTAAGAGCGGATCACCTCCACTCACGATTGATTAGCGCAGGAAGCGGCCATGGCGGCGCTTACCCGAAGCTCGATCTTACCCCGGAGGCCTACGCAGGTCACATGGCGGACATGGACCAGATCCTGAGTCTGCACGATGATATCGCGGAGGCAGTGACCGCAATAAGGGCGAGACAGGCTGGCGGACCAGCCCCTCGCACACCTGTTAGACAGGAAGGACCAGCGGTTACTGGTCGGCTCCCCACTAACTTCAGCTGTCCCCGCTTTGGGGGTAGGATGGAGGAGTGGGTAGCATATAAAAATATGTTTGAGTCCCTGGTCGCTAGCACGACGGGATTTGTCGAAGGCCCAGAAGATGGCCTACCTCCTCTCCACTCTTGAGGATGAAGCGCGGTCGCTCATCCAGCACCTCCGGGTGGAGGACGACCAGTACGATACGGCTTGGGAGTTATTGAACTCCCGCTACCAAAACTTACGTTTGTTCGCGGATGCGCACGCCGCACAGTTGATGGCCCTGCCCAAGGTGGCCAACAGGGCACAGTTGCGCCTGCAGTTGCTCACGCCCGTTACAGTGGCCTGTAACGCGCTCCGCACACTGGGGCTGCCGGTGGACCAATGGTCTTTTTTGTTGGTGCACATTGTATTGGGCAAATTGCCCGATGACATCCACTCGCGGTTTGAGCGCGAAAAATGCGGAGCGGGATAGCACCACCCTACCAACATTCACTGACTTGGTGAAGTTTTTGGAGTTTGAGGCACGGGCTGCTGAGAATACCATGACGGACTCAGCGCCATCCAGAGCGCCTGAACGTAGGCCCTTGGAACCCTCATGGCGAGGGAAGCCCCAACAGGGACGGCAACCGCCACCGCGTGGAGCTGGTGTGCGGGTTGCGCCGCACAACAGCAGTCGCGAGGGACGCGGACTGCCTGCAATGTGGCCGGATGGGTACAGCCTGCTGCAATGCAGGGACTGGCAGAGACTGCCAGTACAAGATCGGCGCCGCATGGCAAGGCAGCAAGAACTTTGCTTCTACTGTTTGGGCAGTCACTATGCACGTGACTGTCCCAGAACCATACCATGCAGTGCATGCCGTGGGCTGCACCACGTGATGCTCTGCATGAACCGGAGGCGGGGATGGCCCCCGAGTTGTTCCCAGGGGGTCCCCTATGGGCGGGGGCATCCTGCGCGAAGCCCTCCACCATCGGACGGAGGACGCGGCTTCGCTCGTCCCGCGCCCCCTCGGGAGGGGGTCGCGTACCTGCGCGGGTCTTGGCGGACCGGGACCACGCGCCCCAGGGTCATGGCCAGTATGTGACTGGCCAGAGCCCGAGATAGGGCCCCCATGGGCGGGGGCCCTAGATCGAGACATTGAGAGTGGGGCCCACCCCTCCACGCAGGTTATCAATACCCAACACATGCAGCCGCAGCGGTTTTCTCCACCACTTGTACGAGGCCACCCACGGCTGGAGTACTTTCCGCCGTACCATATGTATGGCCGGGCCGCGGGTTATGCCCCCCTCCAGATGGGGATGTGCACTCGCCCCGCCATATTATCCGGGTCAGTGGCGCGCCCCTGGTTTGGAGAGAGTGGGGAGCCCGTAACTGGCTTGCTCCCTTGCTGGGATAGAGCCACGCGGACAGTTTCTGCTCCCTGCCGCGGTGGTCCGCGTATGGGGTCGTAAGGGGGAAGCCATTAATTTGAGGAGCTTTCTGTTGGACTCCAGAATCAAAGCAGTTTGGTTACCACTCGAGTGGCACGCCAGTTAGGTTTAGTCGTGGAAGACTCGCCTGTGCCACTTCTTGGAGTTGGTGGCATACAAGTGAAGTGTCTGACGGGCCAGACACTTGTCACCTTTTCTTCGCTGAAGTCCTCCACAATGAGGATCACGACTTCGGCTATGGTAATGGATACCATTGCGGGTTGGCACCCCTCGACAGACATACCGCCGGGTGTGTTGTCTTTGGTTTCGGGTCTGGATTTGGCCGACCCCTTTCTCTTTCATCCCGGCCCAGTGGACTTGCTCCTGGGCTCGGACGTATTGGGTTGGATTTTGTTGGGTACACAGAAGGCTCTGGGTTCGTCTTCACTGATGGCAGTGTCTACGATTTTTGGTTTTGCCCTGATGGGCCCTGTGTTTGATAATGGCACCGCGGAGGAGCCACCGGTTGTCGCATCTGCGTCCTTGGCCAAGACCATGCAAAGGTTTTGGGAATTGGAGGAATTCTCTCGGAGTTCTGGATGGATCCGGAACACGCTGAGTGCGATGGCCTTTTTCGATCGACCACGGAGAGGTTGCCCTCCGGTCGAGTTTGTAACTAAGGTTACCCTTTGACATATAGTCCTGGCCACAAGGGCCAAAGTAGGGCGCTTGCCGGAGAAAACGACTGCTGTCCATGGAGCGACGTATGCAGCGTGACCACGTACTTCGCGATAAATATATTGAATTTATGCGCGAGTACGAGGATTTGGGTCACATGTCTCCGGCTCGAGTTGATTGGAGCTCAACTGAGCATTATTTTTGCCCCACCACGCGGTGGTGAGGAAGCCTCAACGGGCAAAGTTGCGGACCTGTCTTTGATGGGTCCGCACCCACTTCGAACGGAGTTTCGTTGAATCTATCGTTTGCATTCAAGATACCAAATTGCATCAGGACATAATTGACATCATCTTGAACTTTAGAAGACATCAAGTGGTTTTTGGCGCGGACATCCGGATGATGTTCCGCCAGACAGTCATACATCCTGAGGACAGGCGATTCCAGTTGATACTCTGGCGTGAGCGCCCTGAGGATCCTGTGACGGTGTATGAACTCAACACAAACACGTATGGTTTGAAATCCTAGTCCCTATATCGCCATCCAGATCATTGCTTGAACGGCAGAGCGGGAACGGATCCGCTTTCCCCGTGGGGCTTCCGTGCTGTCACGTGACTTGTATGTTGATGACGTGTGCACCGGAGCCCAAAGTATTGAGGAGGCCCTCCTACTGCGGGATGAATTGATTGAAATATTGAAGACAGGTGGCTACGAGCTACGTAAGTGGTTGTCTAATGAGCCTAAAGTTCTAGAAGGGATCCCGGAGGATCACCAACAGAACCCTCACCTGTTTGAGGATGTGGATGATCCCAACAGGATAGCGGTGCTGGGCATGCAGTACCAGCCGCTAACCGATACTTTTACATTCCAAGTGGACTTGGAAATACCAAAGGTCTGGACTAAAGAGAGTGGTGTTGTCCGTAATAGCCCGTATGTTTGATCCAAGCGGTTGGATCAGTCCAGTGATATTCTCTGCGAAGTGTCTTCTTCAGAGACTTTGGACTTTGGGCGTCTCGTGGGACGAGCCGCTGTTTGGTCCTCCATTGGATGATTGGCTCGAGTTGTTTTCATCGATTAAGGAAGTCAATCGGATTGCCTTGCCTCGTCGAATATTGCCCCCGGGAAATATCGAGCCAGCCTTCATAGCTTTTGTGACGCGTCGGAGCGAGGCTACGCCGCGTCAGTCTATATGCGGACAGTTGACGCCGATGGCCAGGTCAATGTCTCGCTTTTGTTGGGGAAGAGAACAGGTCGCCCCCATCAGGACTAGGCTGACTATTCCCAAGCTTGAGTTGAGTGGAGCTCACCTTCTCTCTAAATTGTTGCATCACGTTGCCAGTGAGCTGCGGCCACGGTCGAGATACGAGACATCTTCGCCTGGTCGGATAGCCAGGTCGCGCTTGCATGGTTGCGCGCGGCCCCACATACCTTGGAGGTTTTTGTTGGAAACAGGGTTTCCCAAATTCAAAATATTGGAATTGATATAACATGGAGACATGTGCCGGGAGAGCTTAACCCAGCGGACTGTGCTTCCCGAGTTTGTACGGCACCAGAATTGGTGTCACACCCGCTCTGGTGGGGTCCAGAGTGGCTGATGGGATCAGAAACATCTGGGCCTGTCTGTCAGACAGATGTTACTTCTTTGAGTTTGACTGGGCTTCGTGTACATGCTGTAGTCGCTGAGACGACGTCGGAGCCGGATTGGCTACTTGCTCGGTATAGCAGTTTGGATAAGCTTCTGGGTGTTACCAGTTGGATTAAGCAGTTTCGCCATAATTGTAGAAACCCACAGGCAAAGCGGTTGGAGCCGATTGCAGGTGCAGAAGAGCGCCGGAGCGCATTGTTGCATTGGGTCCGTGTCGTGCAGACCGGACGGTTTGAGTCAGAGCTTCGTATCTTGCGCGACGCACGCGCTAAGTTGAAGGGCGCGGTCGCTCGTTTGAACCCGTACATCTACTCGGATGGGCTTCTTCGGGTTGGAGGCAGGCTCCGGAAGGCGGATCTTCCATATGAGACTCGCCATCCTCTGTTGTTGCCCAAGGGCGGACCCTTGGTGCAGCTTTTGGTGTCTGATCGACACATTCGTAACGCCCATGCTGGGTGCAATGCTTTGTTGGCTATTTTGCAACGCGAATTTTGGATATGGTCTGCCCGAAGAGCAATCCGTAGTGTTCTGTTTCGATGTATTGCATGTTATAGGTTGAAGGCATCCACGATGCAACCACAGATAGGTGATTTGCCCGCTGATCGAATCCGACCTTCGAGGCCGTTTGACGGCGTTGGAACCGATTTTGCCGGTCCCTTTTCGATCAAGGCTTCTCCCTTTCGTAATGCCCGTATTGTGAAGGGCTATTTGTGTGTATTTGTTTGTTTGGCCACCAAGGCTGTCCATTTGGAGGTGGTATCGGCTCTGACTACGGAGGCCTTCGTCGCCGCGTTGGATCACTTTGTTTCGCGTCGAGGTCTACCTTCCCTTATTAGGTCTGACAATGGCACAAACTATAAAGGAACTGTAAATTATCTTAAGGATGTTTCTGTGTTTATTGATAAAAATTGTACTAGTTTAAGTCAAATTGCTGCCCAAAGGGGAATAACCTGGAAGTTTAGTCCCCCAAGTTGCCCCCATTGGGGAGGGATTTTTGAAGCGGCTGTGAAATCCGCAAAGACCCACCTCCGCCGCATTATCGGAGAAACGGCTCTAACTTTTGAAGAGCTGGCCACAGTGTTTTGTAAAGTTGAGGCGTTCCTCAACTCTCGTCCTCTCTGTCCGCTATCTCCAGATCCAAATGACTTGGAAGCTCTCACCCCTGGTCATTTTTTGGTGGGAGGGCCGTTGAATGCCCTGCCCGAATACCCGTGGAAGGATGAACGCGTATATCGGTTGTCACGTTTTCAAATGTTGCAGCAAATGAGCCAGGACTTTTGGCGTCGCTGGTCGCTTGAATATTTGCATTTGCTGCAGCAAAGAGTGAAGTGGACAGACAGGACTGAGCCTCCCAGGGAGGGTGATTTAGTATTGTTAAAAGAGGCAAATTTGCCCTCATTGCTTTGGCGACGAGCTCGCATATTACGTTTGATTCTTGGCGGAGATGGCACTCCGCGTGTGGCTGAGGTGTTGGTCGACGGTTCGATTTCGGAGAGGTGTGACCTCTCTCGCCCGCCTTCCCGTAGAGTAAGCTAGCGGTCTGCTTCTCAGACCGGGACGGGGGGATGTTTGTAATATATTGGGTAAAACTAAACGCAGGCGTTTCGCATTGCTGCCGCCAGAGGGCGTTCGGGGTTTTCACATTGCTAGCGCGAATGGCTCGCGGACGGTGCCGCATTGTCCTATGCGATATCGGTTTGATTTTTAATACGCGAGAGGTTCCGCGTTCTTTGATTGCTAATTGGCTTGAGTTGTGTTTGTGAATTTCCTGTTTGTTAAATAACTATTGAACTTTGTGTTTGTGTACCCGTCATGGTGACTTTTTCTTGTGAGAGGTGAAACGTGGCTGGCTGTTCACATCTGGCTGTTCCCGAGTGAAACTACGGGGAGAAATCTATTTATTTGTCCTGGGGAATTGAGATCTCAAGGGTTAGGTAGGGTGATTAGGAATTCCCCCTTCCCGAAGACACTCAAGTTTGGATCCGAAGAGAAAGAAGATTTAATTTGGTAAGTGTTCAATTGTAGTTAATTTATAGGTTAAGTTATTATATAGGGCCCTGTAGCTCCCTTCATAAGCTACGGTGGTAGCAGACTGCGTTAAGTTAGTTAGGTTTTAGTCGGGCAAACGTGGTGCCGCGTGGAGATTTTTTCCCGCTACTTATTTTTACCGGTGGTTTTTTCCCGGTGAAGTTCCGGTACAAAATTCTTCCCGCCGCTTCGTTTGTCCGGATTCTCTCTGCCACATTTTCTGGCAGCAGAGCGTAGTTGTTCTGCACATTGTCACTTACGTTCTTTTCCAACGGTGCGGTAGTGAAGTGGTTGTCCATAAAGCTAGCTCCCTCTAGGAGTCTCTGGAAGTTGTCGAACCCGATGTACAGGGAGATTGATAGACCTATGGCCGACCATAGGGAGTACCTACGGACACAGAATTAATATAAGTACTACGTACAGAAAGGAAGCTCAATGCCCCTCCCGCAATATGGCGTACCCCGCACTTCTCCCCCGTTGGTTTGCGGATTGGGACGCTATGACTACGAAAACGCCCACATTGACGTGTTCACGGATGTACAGTTTCATTTGTAGTAGTAGAAGGTATATATGACGCTTCGTTTCTATGAAGCGCCCTCCCTGTGCTACGGATTTAGCATTTCATTTTATCTTGTTTTTTTTATTTGACACTATTATAAGTTTATTTTTTTGATTTATTAAGGTACTAGCTTTTGCCTGCGTGAATTTCCTACGGGATTAGTGCTTTTTCCCGGGATGAAAGGTACCCTGTGTCCTTTTCAGTACTTCTAACTACGTAAGCAAATTTTCAAGAAGATTGATTCAGTAGAACAACTCACTTTTTCGCATTTATAATATTAGTTAGGGTTAGGAGAAGTGAGTTTGTTTGTGTATTTGTTTGTTACCTCTCCACGCTTTATCTACTGTACCAATCTTTCTGAAATTTCGCATACACATAGTTAGAAGTACTGAGGACATAGGACCTTTCGTCCCGGGTAAAAGCACTATTCCCGTGGAAAATTCACGCGAGCGAAGCCGCGGGCAAAAGCTAGTATTATATAATCAGAAATTAAATGAAAATTATTTTATTGTCATATACTTAAAATAGTTAGTTGACGTCAGAAAATTACTTAAAGTTAAGTTTTCTGTGGTATAGGACACTTGCTTCCATGCTGGTCTGGGAGCGAAGAAAAAACATAGAATGTGCCAGCTGCTTCTCTTCCCGCGCAGATTGTAATAGTCGATCGAGGGAAAGGGCTTTAACTTGGGGATTCCTTCACTCATATAGGCGATGGGCTAGCAACCCGTCATTATATCTGAATCTCCATTCCAATAGAAAACCCACTATTCAGCTAAGCGTGGCCTTCGAGTCTCACGACTCTTATTTTTAATTTTATTTCTTTTATTTATTTATCTTGGCTCTGTCTACCCCGTAAGGGATAAAGACGTGATTATATGTATGTAGGACACATGTACTGACCTGCCTCCGACCCAGTCCCAGAAACCGAACATGTTCTTAGCGTCAATCCCAAACGCGGTCACCTTCTCGCTGTTAGTGGAAAGCGCTACGAAGTGCTTCGCCACCGCTGACGGCTGCAACAATGGTTTGTCAAAATAAAAAATCAAAATATCTTTATATTCATTACATCTATGTACAATCTTACGCTTTGGCGAAATGTCCCCTATACGCAAAAGGCGTCTTTTGCAGAATGTCGCTTTCGCAGAATGTTTCTTTCGCAGATTATCTCTCGCAAAATGTCGCAACGGGGACTTACTATTATTTTTTGAATCATTTAAAAGTAATGATAAAACTCTAAGTGATTGATAATACTAAATTAATAAACAAACTTTAGATGCAAAAATGAGAATATAGTGATGTTTATGCCGTAACTAATAACTAATTTTCTTATTTAATTATTCTTCTTCTTTGAATGTGTAAATTTTTTTACTTACCGGTATTTTTTTTTATTTGTAATACATAATTAAAATTTACCAAAACTGGACAACAACCATGGACAAATCCATAATTTGTATGTATACCTTTACCTTTACCTTTAATGTAAACCTTTGTCTATAATTTTAATAATTTTGAAAACCGAAATTTTATTCTAAGTTCCTGTCGCGACATTTTGCGAAAGAGTAAATTTGCGAAAGCGACATTCTGCAAAAAAGACATTCAGCGAAAAGAGACATTGGCCTCTGCGAAAGCGACATTTTACGAAAGCGACATTCACCGAAAGAGGCCTTTTGCGACTAGGGGACATTTCGCGAAAGCGACATTTTGCGCATGTGCCCTATACATGTATGTCAAGGATTATTTGATATTGTTTGTTCTCAAAATAAAAAATTCTTTATAGAAATTTGGCCTTCAAAAAAGGCACTTTTTCACTTTTTTTCATCAAAAACTTATCATACATAAAGGAAATTAATCATGGTTGTACTATAAGTTCTACGACGCAAAAAAATTACTAGCATTTTGGAACGACCACTGCTGAGAAGAAATGCCGAAAGAAACTCATGAAACAGTCATGCTTGCCTATCATGCCAGAGGAGCTTTTTTATGTTAATTTTTTTACCTTGTAACAATAAGATCATAAATTATATAATACACTTAAAAATAATAGTAAACATGTTGTTAACCCTCATTGACAGAGCCAGATAGGTCATCGCTCATTTATCACCTCAACTTTTATGGGTGCATCCGATGTTGAACTTTATTGATATCTTTTTAGGGTTCCATACCAACCAAATTCCGTACCAACCATACCTAAACAAGCGAAAACGAAACCCTTATATGGTCAAAGGTCATTATGCTTCCGAAACCTTCTGATCCGTAAAGACTTTGTTGTCTGTCTGTCAAGTAAATTTTTCAAAGATTTTAAGTTGAAACTCCTATCAAATAGCGGCACTCGGGTCTACTGCCTCTTTCATTCCGTGGATTTCTTCTCATACCTTTAAAGGTGTGGGGAGTCAGTATACGAGGCGACGGCCTCTTGACTGAGGTAGCACACGCTGTACGTGAAGACGGACAGGACCTTGGGGTGTGGAACTTGCCACTGGACTGTTGGTTTGCTTATTTATCTTAATTCGCGAGTTCGGCTCGAGCCGGTTTTGGGCCGGCGAGCGATCTCAGCGTGTAAGACGAAAAAGGCAAACCTATGTTATGGAGTCACTGTGGGTCAGTACGAGGTCTCTAGGGAACTGTCTAGGGTCGGGAGGGCGTGCGTGGTGCGGAGCCAACTCCTGTAAGTGCGGTGCAGTGGTTGACCTTTCGTCCGCACGCTGAAAAGCCTCCTCCTGTTAGATGCCTTATGTGGGCGTCCAGGCTCTCCATCTGCAATCCTTTTGGATTGTAGAGTTCCCTCACAAAGCGAGGAGCTTTCGTGATGACTCGAAGTGAAATCGATTGCTGGGCTTCCAGCTGGTCTTCTGCGCCAGTCTGGTTAGTGAGCGCGTACTTCAAGCTGGGGCGGCGTACGTGAGCCGGGGGCGTATGTATGTGCTTATAAGCACACCGAGAGTTTCACCTTCAAGGGGAGAGCAGAGTCGAGCACTGGGCGCAGTAGGGCTCGGGCAGCACGTGTAGAGTTTCTGGGCGGCTTCAATTTGGTCTTTCATCGTAAGGCGGCGGTCAATGTGGACGCCCAGGAGTATTTAACCGAGCGAGACCAAGCAATGTCCTGCGCCTGTAGACGGAGAGGTGTAGGTAGAGCAGTGCGGCTAACTACAATCGCCTGCGTTTTAGCTACGTTGATCGACAGCCTCCAACGTGATAACCATTGGGGTAGGGCGTCTAGGGTGCGCTGAATTACCTTAACTGCCTGTTCGGTATTGATTGACGACGAATAGTACGCTGCGTCGTCTGCCGCCATACAGGGCAAGGTGCGAAAACCACTTTCTAACGGGATATCGTCGGTTGTATCTCGCGTAGAGTATAGGGGAGAGGCAGCTGCAGCTTGGGGGACGCCTGCGCTCTATCGTACGTACTGTAGAGGTGGCGCCTTCGACTGCGACTCTGGAAGCGTCTGTCTGAGAGGAAGTTGGCCACGGTCTTAACGACTCGTCTAGGAGTCGTAGAGGTGGATAACTTAAATGTCAGACCTAGATGCCAGAACGCGGTCAAACGCTCCTTCCATGTCGAGAAATACACCTACGGTTTTTTCCCCCCTTGTTGTAGGCTGTCGTCATGTGGTGTAAATACCCTTGTGAGTTGGAGCGTGGTAGAGTGTCCGGCTCGAAAGCCGAACTGTTCGTCCTCTAGGAGTCAAGTGAGTGTGTGAGATGGAGGGCAATAGCAACTTCTCAAACACCTTTGAGATGGTAGCGAGCAGTGTGATAGGACGGTAGCTCCCTGGATTCAGTACATTCTTTCCTTGTTTGGGGCTAAGCATGATGACTCGGCCGAGTTTCCAAGCGGAGGGGTAGTGGCCCGTGCGCCAAAATACCGATTAAAGAGTCGCGTCAGCGCAGCGATTGCTCGCTGCGGTAGGTGACGCAGAGCTTCATTAGGTATGCCATCTGGGCCAGGGAGCTTTACGGAGCTTCGTTTTCCTAATCATTCTTAGGACTTGACCCGGGGTAAAGACTATGGGGTCTTCGTCCGGGGAATGGGGCGACGGAAGTACTCATCCAGGAGCTTCGGGATGTCCTCAGCGTGCTGAGAGTCATCCGAAGGATTCGGTTTGAATCGCTGCTCTAGATTGTCTGCGAAGATTTTTGCTCTATCTTCCGCTCTGTACCGGGGGTACCGTCGGAAGCCAGGGAGGGGCGGATAGGCTGAGGCTTGTTGGAAACTTTCCCGCAAAGCCTGTGGACTGACGTCTGTCGTCACTCGCTGATTTCGATGGGTGTAACCAAGACTCTGAGGCCTCGGTGTCCAAAGCTTTCGCAATTTTTTCCGACATAGAGTTCAGCTGTGTCTTAAGGGACGGGCATCTGGTTTGTTGCCAGCGTTTTCGCAGGGTTCTCTTTTTGGCTATCATCTTCAGGATGTAGGCTGGGGTGGGACGTCTCTTGGGGGTACTCACAGTATCAGCCGTAGCTTCACTAAGGGTCAAGCTTGTGTTATTTCGGCAAATGGGGCTGGAAGCAAACTGCCCTACATCTGCCGCGTTATTGACTGGCTGGGAGATGAGGTTCTGCTCTACATACGCGTTGAACTTTAGCCCATTCAGTCCGGGGTCTGGGGGTCGGGGGGGGCTTGGTAGTGTGGGACTCATCCACTGTAACGAGGACAGGGTGGTGGTCGGACTCCATGTTGTCGCATAGGACTTCTGTGGTAATCTTTGGCGCTGAAAATGCCTCTATAGAGCGTGAGGTCGATTACGTCCGGTAGGTAGGCAGCGGCTCCCGGGTAGTGAGTCGGTACTTCCGTGCCTCTTACCCTCGTATCCCTCTCTTTCAGAGTCGTCAAAGAGGCGGCGACCATTTGGGCAAATACGCGTGGAATTCCAGGCGGTGTGTTTGCAATTAAAATCACTCAAGGTGATAGTTGGCAGAGTCGAGTTCAGTAGGAGATGAACATCAGACACTTTCAACTGGTCATTCGGCGCCTTGTATAATGCGAACACACGAGTCGGTCTGGAGTCAATACAAATCTCAACGCCAAGTGCGTAGAGCGACTGAAGTTGCATCTGATGTATCGGCTGATGAACAATTTTTTTCTTCTTTACCATTACTGCAAGACTTCTATAGGCATTGCTGGCATCCGAGACTGCATCAAGTCGATAGACATGATAGTTTGGGAACTTCAGTTGGTCTGCTGCTCGCAAGTGCGTTTCTGAGATCAGTACGATATCGGCGTTTTGCTCGATTACCATTGATTTCAGAAGGCTGCGTTTTACCTTGTTAAGTCCGTTGGCATTCCAGTGGATAATTCTAAGAGGGTACCTACACACTGTTAGACAGTAATGACGACATTCCTCTGAGCAGGATGGGAACGATGTCCTGATTGGCCTGGTAGGCACGCAGGATATCAATAAGGAGTGTCTATGACTGGTTGTACGTTCATCCTCCCTACTGTTGCATCGTCCTTTGCCTTTTGCTGTGGCATGGGCTGCTGAGTTTTGGTCGCTTTTCTAGGCGCAGGCTTCCGGCTTGCCTCCTACTGCGTTAGGGCGCGGCGGCTGAGCTGCGGGCTGTACCTGCCTGGGGCTGGGTCGGCTGGTCGGCTGACGGTTGGGGGCCCTTGGGCTTCCCACCCTGGCCTCCTACGGCGCTTCGGCTTGTCCGAGCGCTCGGTGGGCAAAGTTGGCCTCTGCCATCAGTGTGGTGGGTCTATCCTCCCTCACTGGAGGCCGGGGCACCGGGTGGGCGGCGGCTAGGGGCCACTGTCAGGAGAACAGTACCCGCTTTTTGTTCCGCAATTCCTTGCGAAACACGGGGCAGGACGCGTTGTTCGCCGTGTGAGGGCCCTTGCAGTTGGCGCAGGTAGTCGGTTCCTCTAGCGGGCGGGGCACTCGCTAGCGAAGTGGCTCCTCGCCGCAGCGAACACAGGCTGCGCGGCGGTGGCATTTGTGGGAGCTGTGCCTGAACTGCTGGCATCGGTGACATTGGGCGGGGCCTTCTCGGCCGCGCCAGGCCTCGATGGTGATCCCGGGCATACATAGAAGCTCGACTGACTTCGTAGATTGCGGGGATGGTGTCGGCATTCTTTTGCAGCTGCGCGAAAAAGATGCAGCCCGGGCGGTTCTGGCGCGCGCGGATAGAGCGCACGTACTCCGGCAGGAAACCCAGGCCACGGAGCTCCGTCTTCGATGTCGGCAGGCAGCGTGTCGGCGGGCAAGCCTCTAATGGCGACTTTGGAGGCTGCGCCCGGCTGGGAGAGAATACGAAAACCAGGATATACCCGACTCCTTCTCCAGTTGCGTAAGGTACCGTTGGATGGCACGGTACTCGTCCTCCTCACGCGGCATGAAACGAACCCCTTGCCAAAGGGGCGCGCGTTCGGAGCGTGTCCCATCCTCTTTTTGAGCTCCTTGAAGTGGAAAGCCCAGTCGGGAGGTGCTCGACGATGAGAGGCGGGTAAGCCGGGGGCGCGGCGGTTGCTTCGCCGGCGGAGCCGGCGTCGGCTGCACTGCCGCGGGGGCGTAACGGGACGCGGGGAGGCGGGCGGCGTTCGCATCGAACGCGGGGAGTTCGCGGCTGCGGCGGCGGCGTAGCTAGCCACCGGCGACGTCGCGACAACGTCCATCACCTCGAGCGACGGTACAGAGCGCGCGCTTCAGAGCGTGGGGGCGTGCGCGGGGCGGGCACCGGCGGCGACGCGGGGGAGGCCAGCGAAGGGGGCGAACGGGGGGCAGGGGTGGGCGGTATTTTCGCCCAAACTGGGGTCGGGAGACGCGGCGGCGAGGCTACGCGGGCCACCTTTGGAAGGTAGGCCCAAACGCGAGGCCGGAGGTCGAAGGCGCGGCGGTATGCGCGGGGGATGCGACGGGCGCGGGAGGGCGCGGCGCGAGCGGAGCGGCGCGGATCACGCTGCGGTGCTGCGCGGGTTTCACGGGCGCGGGAACGGAGTCATCGGCGCTATAAAACTCTTCCCGCCAGACTGGACTGGGAAGGTAAGACGGCGGGGGCTGGAGGGGGCGCCAGCCCCGGCAGCAATGGCTGTACGAATGAGGGCCGGCCCCGGGATTTTTTTAGAAATTTAGAGGGGTTGACAACCCTCTGGGGTCTCCCGTGAAGGTCGCTTGGCGCGACGGGGGGAAGCGGCACTCGAGGTGGCCCTCGAAGGCTTCACCGGTGGCGGCATCTCACCCTTTGCTATGAGTAATCACATAGCAAAAGGTGACACGCGTTACCCCCAAGCAGGTCCGCCCTCCGAGATCGAAACCTCGAAAAGGGGAGACCCGGGAACAGGGGGCCTACCGGCGGCGACGAAAATGAGGGTACATTGCCACGCGGCAAGAACGACTGAATACCCTCCGATCCGGCTTGCCTGGCAGAAATCCGGCTGAGTCAGTGCCCGGTAAGCCCTTCGCTTGAAACCGCTAGGGGGCCGAGCAAAAGACACCGGATGCCTCCGGCGACCCGGAAGGGCAGACGTCGAGGAACAAGAGAAAAAAAAGGAAATCCCCTCCGAACCCCGCACAGGTACCCCGTTCACTGCACACGTGACACGCACACACGCGAAACGACACTACACAGGGCACGCACTTGTTCACACAGGTACCGTATTCTACAGGAGCGCAACAAAGCCAATCCCCTTTGCCTCTTTCAGCTGTCATAAATCAAACTTAAACGTCAATTGGTCAAAGATTTGACACATTCCATCAGTTGGCAAATACAAAAGATAGTTTTCCTTTACCGGATCTCACGTTTCACTAGCGCCATCTAGTGGGGAAAATTGCTCATAATATCAACTTACATCTGAAGCAGCCTCTAGCAACCAGATGTCAGCACAGAGGCAGAGCCGTACTCTGATTGTCATTGGTCAATGAAGGTCAAAGATTTGACACATTCGATCAGTTGTCAAATTCAAATCAATGCTCTGTCTGACACTGACATTTGTGCTATAGCGCCATCTAGTGAGAGAAATCGCTAATTATATCAACTTACATCTTTAGCAGCCTCTAGGAACCAGTTCTTGGTGGAGGTGGCGTTGGTGATGGTTTCCTGAGTGGTGAAGGTTTTGGCAGTTGTGTTATAGCGCCATCTAGTGAAGGAAATCGCTAATTATATCAACTTACATCTTTAGCAGCCTCCAGGAACCAGATAACAGCACAGAGGCAGAGACATACTCTGCTTGTCATTGGTCAATAGTTTGACACATTTGATCAGTTGTCAAATTCAAATCAATGTTCTGTCTGACACTGACAGTTGTGTGATAGCGCCATCTAGTGAGAGAAATCGTTTTTTTT